>JAVTVY010025491.1:0-11457 GCA_036873755.1 Hanleya hanleyi
ACTTCCTATCATGTTCTAAATGACGAGACTAAGAAAACAAATCCAAACAACCATACCGCAAATGTATAGAAGTAGGTTTCCCAGTGGGACAAACATTGGTCCTATACCCCCAGTATGGGACTATATGGGTCTATATGGGTCTCCCTGAACTTTTTCAAAAATTTCACCGTTTCGTGCCGGGACACTTCCTATCATGTTTGTCTTGACCAGACTAAGAAAACAAATCCAAACAACCATACCGCAAATGTCGAGAAGTAGGTTTCCCAGAATGGTCCTATACCCCCCACACCCCATACAGCCATTTTCCCCGTAATTTAAGGTAAAGTCCGAGTTCCGTATTTTTTCAGGAAAATTTTTACATGCACCCACCCCATTGACTTGATAGACAGGCCCCGTTAAGCCCGGGGATCAATATTAGCCCTTTTGGCTAGGGTTGATAGGTGTTTCCCCCTATTTTAGGAGTAAAGTCCGTGTTCCGTCTTTTTTCTGGAGGAAGTTTTACATGCACCCATCCATGACTGGATGCCCCTTCACATAGGCTTCAGATTGATACCTCATACAACTCCATCGGCCCATTAGAAACCCCGCTCGATCCCAAAACGTCTATTTCCATAATTCTTTCCCACAATTCCCGTCTGCGCATGCGCAGAATGGTGACAAACGCCCGAGCCGCTAGTCAGGTCAGATGCTCCCTTCATGAATGCTTCACATGGATACCTCATATGACCCATTGGACCATTAGTGGCTCCCCTAGCTCCAAAACGTCTATTTTCATACCCTTTGGCCACCGCACATGCGCAGAATCCCGATATTTCAATCCCACACCCAGCCCATCAGATGCCCCTTCACGAATGCTTCACTTTGATACCTCACTCGACCCAATCGGTCCACTAGGGACCCACCTAGGTCACAAAACGTCTATTTAGGTATTCCCCGTATACATTAACATTGGAAGTCAACCCATGGGACTACTTTTTGTCCGCGGAAGCTTTCTCCCGCGACCGCATCACCACCAGACCGCATCACCGCGGAAGAATTCGAGGTCAAAGGTTGCCGGAACTAAAGCCTAGATAGGTCAGTACATGCCTTGATCACGTGATCGTCACGTGCTCAAGTTCCTCCTCAAATCCTCCCCAGGGGGAACAAATAAGTAGGTCAGGTTGGCTTTAAATCAATGCTACATACTACTGGCCCCCTACCAAACTTTCTGCGCAATCTCTGGAACGACAAAAAATGAAGAGCTGAAACTCCGCGATTTTATAGTTTATCTTATTGGCGTCATTTTGAGTCTATTTGCATAACCCCCCGAGCAGAGGATCATGGGAAAATTCAAGATGGCGTCCACGTGTGTCCCAGAAAATTGATGTTTTTGTCATATTTCTTCAAAATTTCTGCTTTTTCGCGATGAAAAGCGGGCAAAATCTATTTCATTTCAAATCACATTAATATTTACTAATTTATCATGCAGTTTTTGCGGAGAAATTGCATAAATAAAAAACTTCGGAAAATCTGACTGAAAATCGACCAAAAAATGACGTTTTTGAAAATGACGTCACTGTGACGCCATCAATGTGGCCATCTTGGATTGTTTTACATTTTCTGGTAGAGCTTGACCCAACGGTATAGTGTGGCAAGTTTCAGCCCCCTAGCTAAAGGGGTAAGAAAAATAATTAGGGGGGGGTGCATTTCGCCCCCCCCCCCCCAGGCCACAACAGGTCCCAACAAGCCCAGGCCAGATAGGGATAAAGGTAAAGGTAACGTATAACTGATAGAGTGGGGTTCTCTATTTCAGGTTTTTTGACGCACTGAATGCTGTATCTCCAGTGTACTTTTACTTGAATATATGTTTATTGTTTTATTGTGTGACTGCTTTGGTTGTCTCTGCATGTCCTCCTTTCCCACGTCTTCGATCCAGACAAGATGACGGGTTGTATCGAATCTCCCTAGTTGGCCAGGATCAGTGCTCGAGACGGTTCAATACAGCCTGACGATTTGTTGTCGAATAACTATAGGCCACGGCATTAATACTGGTACGTTTATACCGCTCGAGCGTTTCAGCGATAATACCCCCAGATATTCGCGTACATAACATGCTGATGTCACGAAAGACAATCTAAATTATATATTCAGTTACCGGGTAATATTTCATTCAATGATCTTGGAAATTATACCATACCATTTCTGAATATAAACTGTATATTACTGAACCACATGTGTGCACAATAGGACCCCAATTATAGGGGCATTTTGCATGGCATATATATGTGTATTCAAGCCTACCGGAACAACAGCTGGACAACTGTCGCCTTCTCATACTTTTCCCTTCAGGCAAGTTCTGTTTATGTGGCACACATGTCACAATTTCGGCCTCATAAAACGCAGCGGTAAATTCAAGTCTTGAAAGGTGTTATCAACACGTTACCGTTGCGTATCTACCCGATCTGAATTTTGGTACTCCAGACAAGGTTCGCCCACGTGAGTATACAATAAACTCTTGAATTTATTTTGAACTACTTGCATTCTTTCGTCACTTCGTACACGGATAATTAACTACTGTAAATGACTCTTTATTCGCGGACACAAACTTTCGCGGTTTTACTTTCAATCAGTGTTCGCGGGATCTAACATTTGCGGATAATGTAGCAATGGACCAGGATATTCAGGGGTGAATATCCACAGAATTTATTCCGGTGCTGAGTGTTCTCACAATGTTTTAATACCTCTGTACTATACGTCTTGGTTTCAATCACTGAGAGGCCGTTATCGCACGCTCCACTAGGGAGAGGGCTGATTGGAATATAAAGAATAGGCTGATAATAGCTTTAGGGGCTTTGGCTAGACATTAATTAGAGGTATCACAATGATTAGGAACAAGTGTGAGCTAATTGGCACAACATTTGCTGTAAACATCATGTCCATTTCCGCCATTGAACACGTGGCCCACAACAACAACACATTTACTTCCTGTTGTTCAGACATGCTCAAACTAAATTACAAAACCAATTATCGTTAGATATCTCATAAATTAAACAACCCACTCTGTGTTCATTCCGATAGTCATTTCCAAATATAGTAAAACATTCCCTGCGGAGTTAAAACAGTCAACATGTCCGGTTACGTGTTGATGCTACAACAACGAGAGCAGCAGTACTTTGTAAACGGCGATCGATGCCCATTTTCCAGTAAGATGTCTTGAGTCTATGTTCGATACATTTATCCTCTGCCGGGAAGTTATATTAGCGGGAATTATCTTTCCTGGAAAAAGTTTTACCGCGAAAGATAATGTCCCGCGAATAATAAGGCATTGTACCACATCAAGGAAACACTATACAACTAGAGCCTTAGGCACTGAAACGGGGCTATTTAAATGTAAAATAGGCTGTTGGAATAATTCCACTAACTCTTTGATGTTCCATCTCATAGCGAAGAGCCATACTTGTGGTCACACACATTCCTCTCAACAAGGATCTCTAGTGCATTAGTGTAATTGTACACATATACATACGAAGCTGCGCATCTGAAAACCCCTCGGCTCTGGGTACATTCATAATGTATTAGTTGAACCAAGATGTCAGGAACACCAAGCAGTCAAGTCACAAATGTACAGATTATCAAAAATTTTGCAATCAGAAATGACTCCTAAAGTTTCCGTCCAATCAGAGAAACCGGTATTCATTACATAAATTTCTTGATGCATCAATGATGTAAACCAAATTTTACATCGAGCATTTGAACGATATCCTAGATAGGGATCATTAATAATTTCGCATAAATTAAAGATGGCCGCCCATCCTTCCCGCCACTCAGAGGAACTGATGTGGTTATTCATTGAAAGTCTCTTGATACATTGATGCTGTATACCAAGTTACGTATAGAAGACAGAAATGGTATCAGAGATATACATCATTAAAGATTTTGCATAAATTAAAGATGGCCACGAAGGTTTCCGCCCAATCAGAGAAACCAGAACTGTCATTTGTCCGTAAGTCTCTTGATGAATCGATGATGTATATCAAATTTTACATCGAGCACTTGAACGGTATTAGAGAACGAGATCATTAATCATTTTGCATAAATTAAAGATGGCCGCCCATCCTTCCACCCACTCAGAGGAACTGATGTGGTTATTCATCGCAAGTCTCTTGATACATCGATGCGGTATACCAAGTTTGGTATAGAACACTTAAATGGTATCAGAGATATATATCAGTAAAGTTTTTGCATAAATTAAAGATGGCCGCCAAGGTTTTCGGTCAATCAGGTCCCGATTCAAAGTATCTGGATGTATCGATGATGTATACCAACTTTCATATAAAACAATTGAATGGTAACAGATATGTATCATTATCGATTTCTCATAAATTAAAGATGGCCTCCACGATTTCCAGCTAATCAGAAAAGCCGGTTTGGTAATTCAATGAAAATTGCTTGATGTATCGATGATGTATACCAACTTTCGTATTGAACAGTTGAATGCTTTCGGAGATATGGACCATTATCCATTTTGCATAAAATTAAAGATGGCCGCCAAGGTTTCCACCCAATCAGGTCCCAATTCAATAGGCTTCTGGTCCCCGACTAGGTAAATAAGCATACAAAATTTGAAATTCTTCAGTGGAACCGTTTTCCGGCTATCTCGCTCACGTACGGACATACGGACGTACAAGACGACGACAATACCCCATGGCCAAAATTGGCCGAGGGGTAAAAAAACCCCGCTGGGACAGACATTTATTATGAAACCAACCTGATGAAATGATAAAATAATGTCTTCACTGCATGTTACCAATATTTGTAAAAATTTTCACTATTTTCAGATAATCGAGATCATATCCTTCAGCAGTAAATAACAATACGAAGCTGCGCATCTGAAAACCGCTCAGCTCTGGGTACATTCATAATGTATTCAATTTGAACCAAGATGTCAGGAACACCAAGCAGTCAAGTTACAAATATAAAGATTATCAAAAATTTTGCAATTAGGAATGACCCCAAGGTTTTCGTCCAATCAGAGAAACCGGTATTCATTACATAAGTTTCTTGATGCATCAATGATGTATACCAAATTTTACATCGAGCATTTGAACGGTATCAGAGATAGAGATCATTAATGATTTCGCATAAATTAAAGATGACCGCTCATCCTTCCCGCCACTCAGAGGAACTGATGGTTATTAATTGAAAGTCTCTTGATACATTGATGCTGTATACCAAGTTTTGTATAGAACACTGAAATAGTATCAGAGATATATATCATTAAAGATTTTGCATAAATTAAAGATGGCCACCAAGGTTTCCGCCCAATCAGAGAAACCAGAACTGTCATTTGTCGTAAGTCTCTTGATGCATCGATGATGAACATCCATTTTGCATAAAATTAAAGATGGCCGCCAAGGTTTCCACTCAATCAGGTCCCAATTCAATAGGTTTCTGGTCAGTGACTTGGTAAATAAGCATACCAAATTTGGAATTCTTCAGTGGAATCGTTTTCCGTCTATCTCGCTCACGTACGGACGTACGAACAGACGGACGTACAAGACGACAATACCCCATGGCCAAAATTGGCCGAGGGGTAAAAATGAGTATTGAGATACAATGTAAAATCCTCATGGTTAGATGGACTGGAGCTATGCTGGGATGCATCCTCTCATGGCATCATATTATACATGCCAGCACACTCCTAGTATATTACAGTTCTATTTGGTTATCTCCCCTGACCACCACTGGATTTTAGAAACTTACCATAAAAAGATAATGCAGAGGGTCTTGAGGGGTAAGCTTAAATGGCGAAAATTCCAAACTGTAACTCAACATACATATTTCATGAAAATGTAAATGAATACAGGCAAAGTGAAATATCCCATTGTTTTCTACAATGAATTACACTTATACTGGTATTATTCAATACTAAATTACTGCCCAATCACGCTTTCTAATGAGAATGAGTTAGTCCCACAAAATCACTCAACATGTGCCTCTCAAAATCTGTGGTTTAGCAGACGACATATTTTGAGCACGAAAGAAGTGCCACTGGAAAACGAACGAAAACACGAATAAAATTAGATAAATGGAAATGTAACTTAAACATATCAGACCTGCAACTATACACGAACATCTTTTGCTGTGTTAGCAAGACACAGAGCCTTTGCTCAATTTTTCCTGACTACAATACAGGACCATTAGTCCCTACGGGCCTACATCGCCCCTACTTTAATTACAAGGATAGAGAAGATGACGACCTTAGATCAAATGTTATGTCGAACAGTTCTAGAGAATATCCCGCTCAAAGTTCAAAATTCCACCGTGTGGAGCTTTGTGATGTGGTCGACTTGACCAACGAAGCTGGATACTGTTGGAGCGAAATGATTTTGTCGACGGCGGCTGAATTCTAGATGTGCTATATGACGCATATTCTCGTAATGCGTGACTAAACGTTTCAAACTCTGATACATACGTATATATCCACGGTGTACAATGAACGGACACAATCAAGGCATGATGCATATAAATCATACTTTGGTCCGCAGTTCCGAGATTGGGATCAATTTACCTGTAATTCAACATCCTGCAGACGACTTTGGCATCGGCGACATCCCAATTATAGTCACATACTGTCCCCCATCGGCCTCGGTAGTTTATCTCCACCGTTCCTTGGTAACTCGTGTTTCCGTTCACCAGGCGAACTTGGACTGGATCTAAATCTATATAGCGACGATATGATAATAAATACACATACAAATACAAATTGAAATGACTTCTACAACCGCGTTATTTTGGGAACAGTATTGGCCGTATAATTTACAACTCAGATTTTACCGTCACGTTAAAGCTGTAATTTGATAGTGGGAAATGACCCAACATTTTGAGTGGTACATTGACAACATAAGCTGGCGGTAAATAAATGGTTTTGGTTTCGTCTGTGTTCAGTATTTGACTAACATCTTACCATCTCCTTTGAAAAAAAACCTGTTCTGTTAGCAATCCTAAGCGAAATATTGTGGCATTCGCAAGCCAAATTTAGAAAGAAGCCATTGAGTCATTCTATATTTTTGTCAGCAAAACAATTTAAAGTTTGGCTTATAGGTGTCGCCACCTAGCGACAACTGTGGGTAAGTGTAGACGGAAAGTGATACAAAGCGACACCGTGTGGCATGATATTCACATGTCAACTCTAAAAAGTATATGTTAAGTCACTCTAATTTTACTGTCCGGAAACGAAATTTTGCCTCCTGGTGGCAACACCGTACCCATGTGTGTTTGTCGGCGGATCGGAATGTCAACCAACATCATCTGGCGACATATCCATATACCAATTTTGGAAAGAACATACAGATTTCCCAGCAGTGGGGCTATAATTTTGGTCCAAGGGGTCCTCGTGTCTAAACCTGTTTTTGAATGACTCGATTTAGATCATTTTTTTTCACGAAATATCAGAAGCTGCAAATTTCAATTTCAGGTCATAACTATAATCACATTGCAATCGAGCTAGAACTTTGACATATTGTGTACATATATACTGTCTTGCCGTTATATTAAAACTGAGTTATTTTTCGGACATTTTGTTTTCTCTATTTAAACCGCACCACGTATAGGCCAAAATACCGCGTTGTCGTACATGTACCATCTCATTTTCTAAACCATAAATGTGAATATCATAAACCATAAAGGTTAAAAGTTCGTCCCTGAGGAACCAGCGTGTCTGCGATATTCCATTATTTTGGATGCTTATAGCGCACAGGATTATATACGCGACATCCTCAAGGATCTTGGCGCCCACCATTGTCCGATGATTGTAAGGTAATGACAAGATGATGTTTTTGTCCATTGCTATTAAGAACAAACGCTTGATTTGTAATTTTGTTTGCAGAATTTCGAATTTCAGCGAAAAAGATCGAAAAAGGGACACTAGAAAACACCAAGATATCATCTTTTTAAGTTTCAGGAGTTTCAAGAATTCTAGAAACTGTACTTGATGTCGGTTGTTATAGTGAAATGAGCAAAGTTAGTCTGAAGGTGAATGTCCGGCGGATCCTTCGTTTTGTAGTATATTTTTTTTTGTAGGTGTCATTATTGGGCACTGGAAGAGAAGACAAATCTCTTTGACACTTTCGCATGAGCTATGAAACATACTTAATATTTTATAATTAGGATTGCTAATTCTGTTCTGTTTACTGGGCTAGTTTGAGATATCTCTTTTAAGATACCATGTTCGAAAATAGTAAGATGGTACAAACTTAATACTGAAGGGATCCGGTCCGTGCGGTAATGTTGAAACGTGTCTGAATCCTGATTCTCTGCCTTGAATCGAAACACACAGTAGTCTACAGTTGTTGTGACGTTGTGTCACAAGAGTGACATCCTTCGTGTAGCCGGTCTGTCGGCAGACGAAACAGTAGGGCAGTTCACTTGCAACGGCATGGAGTAAAGTAAACTGATTTAAAATTTGTAGAAATACATTTTAATTCGGAATCATTTGAACTCCTTGATGTAGAAGGTGAAGGTATGGATATTCACTATAGTAAATATATAGAATATGTCCCACCGTTTTATCCGCCGACTCTTGGGATGCAACGTCACAACTCCGGAATATCATATTAATTTGAAGCGTAACTTGGATTTTCGAATCAAACCAAAAAATGTGTTTTGCACAACTAGGCCCCATGTGGGACCTGTGCACCAAATTTGAGACAGATCAACGCAGTACCTCCATTAGAAATCACGATAACTAATGTTCATGAAGGAAATCCAAGACGGCCGCCTGGTAGCCATATTGGATTTTGGAATTGGACCAGAAAAGCCATTTGCACAACTAGACCACAAGGTGAACCTATTTAACAAATTTGACAAAAATCAATGCAGTACTTCCTGAGAAATCACGATAAAAAGTTTCATGGGGAAATTCAAGATGGCCGCATGGTGGCCATATTGGACTTTCAAATCGGATTGAAAAAGGTATCTCGCACAACTAGACCCCGGGGGACCCTGTGTAACAAATCTGAGAAAGATCCAGGCAGTACTTCCTGAGAAATCACGATAACAAAGTTTCATGGAGGAAATCCAAGACGGCCGCCTGGTGACCATATTGGACTTTAGAATCCGACCAGAAAAGCTATCTTGCACAACAAGACCACAAGGGGAACCTGTGTACCAAATTTGACAAAGATCCATGAAGTAGTTCCTGCGAATTCAAGATAACAAAATTTCACGTGGAAATTCAAAATGGCCGCCTGGTGGCCATGCTGGATTTCGAATCGGACCAAAAGGATATCTTGCACAACTGCACCACAAGGGGAATCTGTGTACCAAATTTGAGGAAGATCCACGAAGTAGTTCCTGCGAATTCACGATATCAAAATTTCGCGGAGAAATTCAAAATGGCCGCCTGCTGGCCATATTGGACTTTCGAATCGGACCAAAAAGGTATCTTGCACAACTAGACCACAAGGGGAATCTGTACCAAATTTGAGAATGATCCATGCAGTAGTTCCTGAGAAATCACAATAGCAAATTTTCATGGGAAAATCTAAGATGGCCGCCTGGTGGCCATATTGAATTTTCGAATCGGACCAGAAAAGTTATCCAGCACAGCTAGACCACAAGTGGAACCTGTGTACCAAATTTGACAAAGATCCACGAAGTAGTTCCTGCGAATTCACGATATCAAAATTTCGCGGAGAAATTCAAAATGGCCGCCTGCTGGCCATATTGGACTTTCGAATCGGACCAAAAAGGTATCTTGCACAACTAGAACACAAGGGGAATCTGTGTACCAAATTTGAGAATGATCCATGCAGTAGTTCCTGAGAAATCACAATAGCAAATTTTCATGCGAAAATCTAAGATGGCCGCCTGGTGGCCATATTGGATTTTCGAATCGGAACGAAAAATGTATCTTGCACAACTAGACCCCAAGGTGAACCTGTGTACCAATTTTGAGAAAGATCCATGCATACTTCCCGAGAAATCACGATCAAAAAATTTCATGGGGAAATCCAAGATGGCCGCCTGCTGGCCATATTGGACTTTCGAATCGGACCAAAAAGGTATCTTGCACAACTAGAACACAAGGGGAATCTGTGTACCAAATTTGAGAATGATCCATGCAGTAGTTCCTGAGAAATCACAATAGCAAATTTTCATGCGAAAATCTAAGATGGCCGCCTGGTGGCCATATTGGATTTTCGAATCGGAACGAAAAATGTATCTTGCACAACTAGACCCCAAGGTGAACCTGTGTACCAAATTTGAGAAAGATCCATGCATACTTCCCGAGAAATCACGATAAAAAAGTTTCATGGGGAAATCCAAGATGGCTGCCTGGTGGCCATATTGGAATTACAAATCCGACCAAAAAAGGTATCTTGCACAACTGGACCACAAGGGAAAACTGTACCAAATTTGAGAAAGATAGATGAAGTAGTTCCTGAGAAATCGCGATAACAAAGTTTCATAGGGAAATCCAAGATGGCCGCCTTTTGGCCATATTTGATTTTCGAATCGGACCGAAAAAGGCATCGTGCACAACTAGACCCCAAAGGGAACCGGCGTACGAAATTTGAGAAAGATCCATGCAGTACTTCCCGGGAAATCACGATAAGTTTCAAGGGTAAATCCAAGATGGCTGCCTGGTGGCCCTATTGGATTTTCGAATCCATCCAGAAAAGGTATCTTGCACAACTGGACCACAAGGGAAAACAGTCTACCAAATTTGACAAAGATCCATGAAGTAGTTCCTGAGAAATCGCGATAACAACATTTCAAAGGGAAATCTAAGATAGCCGCCTTTTTGGCCAAATTGGATTTTCGAATCGAACCGAAAAACGCATATTGCACAATTAGACCCCAAGGCGAACCGGCGTACCAAATTTAATAAAGATCCATGCAGCACTTCCCGAGAAATCACGATAACAAAGTTTCATGGGGAAATCCAAGATGGCTGCCTGGTGGGTATATTGGATTTTTGAATCGGAATAGAAAAGGTATCTTGCACAGCTAGACCCCAAGGGGAACCGGTGTATCAAATTTGAGAAAGATCCGTGAAGTAGTTCCTGAGAAATCGCGATAACAAGAATTGTTTGCGGACGGACTGACGGCGGACGGACGACGGACCACGAAAAGTGATTTGAACAGCCCACCATCATCTGGTGATGGTGGGCTAAAAATGGACAAAGAATGGCAAACTATTACGCCGTAAATGCCCCCGATTCACAAATGAGTAGATTGGTAGAACCGAGACAAACAAATGTCGAATGTGTTGGTATTAGTAGACAGTCATTTTGAATTTGTTTACAATTCTTCTTGTGAAAGAAATATATATAGGGTCAAAATGAGCTCAGATGATTAGATAGGACGTGAAACAGTTAAAAATATAAACTAAGGTACAACAAATGCTACAAAAGTAGGAAATGAATGTTTGCAAAAAAGTTTTTCATTATTTGATCCAGTTTATCACCATTT
>JAVTVY010025492.1:0-11227 GCA_036873755.1 Hanleya hanleyi
TACGGCAAGTGTGACATCTACATGTATACGGCAAGTGTGACATACATCTACATGTATACGGCAACTGTGACATACATCTACATGTATACGGCAAGTGTGACATACATCTACATGTATACGGTAAGTGTGACATACATCTACATGTATACGGCAAGTGTGACATCTACATGTATACGGCAAGTGTGACATACATCTACATGTATACGGCAAGTGTGACATACATCTACATGTATACGGCAAGTGTGACATCTACATGTATACGGCAAGTGTGACATACATCTACATGTATACGGCAACTGACATACATCTACATGTATACGGCAAGTGTGACATACATCTACATGTATACGGTAAGTGTGACATACATCTACATGTATACGGCAAGTGTGACATCTACATGTATACGGCAAGTGTGACATACATCTACATGTATACGGCAAGTGTGACATACATCTACATGTATACGGCAAGTGTGACATCTACATGTATACGGCAAGTGTGACATACATCTACATGTATACGGCAACTGTGACATACATCTACATGTATACGGCAAGTGTGACATACATCTACATGTATGCGGCAAGTGTAACATACATCTACATGTATACGGCAAGTGTGACATCTACATGTATACGGCAAGTGTGACATACATCTACATGTATACGGCAAGTGTGACATACATCTACATGTATACGGCAAGTGTGACATACATCTACATGTATACGGCAAGTGTGACTCTCGACCCCAAATACCTTCATGTACTGCCCGAAAATGTCCACTTTCGCTACTACTCGCACCGATGACGTCACCGATGACGTCACAGATGACGCGAACATCCCTCAAATCGGAATGTACACTCCGAGAACTACAAGATGACACCTTCCAGGACGCATTCGAACCGTGAGTAGCCCATCTCCACCCCAAATACCTTCATGTACCGCCCGAAAATGTCCACTTTCGCTACTACTCGTACCGATGACGTCACCGATGACGTCACAGATGACGCGAACATCCCTCAAATCGGAATGTACACCCCGAGAACTACAAGATGACACCCTCGAGGACGCATTCGAACCGTGAATAGCCCATCTCGATCCCAAATACTTTCATGTACTGCCCGAAAATGTCCACTTTCGCTACTACTCGTACCGATGACGTCACCGATGACGTCACAGATGACGCGAACATCCCTCAAATCGGAATGTACACCCCGAGAACTACAAGATGACACCTTCCAGGACGCATTCGAACCGTGAATAGCCCATCTCGATCCCAAATACCTTCATGTACTGTCCGAAAATGGCCACTTTACTTACTACAACCAACTGCGCCTGCGCATATTGACGCGACTTGCATTCAAAAACACGCCATTCTGACTCTACCCCACACAAGCTTCACTTTGACACCCTCCACGACCCATTCGGACCCATAGCGGTCCATCTCTACCCCAAACACCTTCATGTACTGCCCCAAAATTGGGTCTATATGGATCTATATACAAGCCTACGCGGTACTTTCAAATTTTTTTCCATCGTATTCTACATGATCAACCTCATAGCTCATAGTAAAAGCCATAAAAAAACCCGATCACCCCTATACCCATTCAGGCTAAATATAGCGGACATGATCTTCGAATTGGTCTAGTCCGAGTTGTCTCCCTTGCACCAAAGCGAATAGATGTAGGGTGTTTACATCACGTGACTTAAGCAGGGGACAACTAGATTTTGCAGCGAAAACGGCACAACAGTCCAGAACTTCTATAAAATTTAGCTCCATAGAAACAAAAACCTGTAGACAGCTAATATCATTAAAAAGCTTATTGATCAGGCTTTTCAGATCTGAAGTTTGGAATAAATATGACCGGTCGTTCATTAGAAATGAAAGATTTAAGACCGAGTGGTGGGGTCAAAATCATAGCCACTGGCGATGGCACAAGTTTTTAATTCGCTACAGTGTAATGAAATGTGTTCATTTTTTAGGCGCCCGTGGTTTTATTAATATGCACACACATATGCTTTTCTAATAGTTCATTGGCTGAACCGCGAGGCGGGAGAAAAAATATTAAACTATTTTCGTCTCGCGAGGCCAAATCCTCAGTGTGTGTGTGTGCGGCGAACGCAAGCTAACAACTCACCAGTTTTACCGGACAGGCAAATGAATTGCATGTTATTTTCACTCGATTCATACGCTCGACTCTTCAAAATGGACTTGAAGGAGACGTTATGCGGGAACTGAAATCAATTTCTTGAAACGTTTGCTCACCGTGAGCAACAAGAGAGCTAACAGGCAATTGAGGCCGTTAGCTCAGCTGATATGTGGATGGAAATATCTGTGAATTTCGAAAAAATGCGTGACAAGCCAAGAAACAGAAAACCGCTGGGATGTGAACACCAAACCAGGGAACATCTATGTGCCGCTGACCAAAATCATTAGCTTCATAGTTTAGTGCGTAAAGGTGTTTTGTACAATACATTGAATTGAATTGAATTTCATCCACGTGGTATACTGAACACGGGATTTATCGATGGAAATATCTGTGAATTTCGAAAAAATATATATGGAAATGAGATTCGTGGTGTGTTATATCCCACCTAGGAAAAAAACAGCCCCCCAGATATGCATCAAACGTCCGGGAATATAGGTATACATCTGGACTAAACTTCTTTTATCAGGTAAGCTAGACTTTAGTACTATACTTGCATGTCATAAAATGAGAGAGAGAGAGAGAGAGAACATTTCAATCTGCCAATTTTCGAGATGAAAATTTTTTCTTGACGAAATAGAAATGAACGCGAATCTATATTCTACAAAACATTTTTTCTTGACGAAATAGAAATGAACGCGAATCTATATTCTACAAAACACCAGAAAATATTAGCGTAGGTGAATTTTTTTAGACTGTTTTGTGCTTTCATCGAAAGTGAAAACACATCTCGAAAAGTGTGTAGCAGTGTCGATATAAATCTTCAACCTAGATGTGAAAATAGATACCGGGGCATAAATTAGAGAGAGCATTTCAGTACACCTCAAAAAAATGAAACATGGCCGGTATCCTTCATCTCGAGGGGTGCGCAAGTTCGATTCTTGCTTTCATTATGTGAGTATGTGTTGGACATGTGATCTTTAAATTTTATTATCACCAGACTAGCAGGGTAGGATGTGGGTTTCAGGAGTTCACCGGGTGTGACAATTTCTTTATAATGATTTGTGATAAAAGCGGGTAAAACCTAATGTCAACATCTCCTTGAAGGTCACGGAGATGTCGATTTATTGCTGATCAGCTGATTTCCAGGACAGACAGACATTATTTCGGCTCTTTTCTCTTCGAATGCGGACATCCCTCAAATCGGAATGTACACCCCGAGAACTACAAGATGACACCTTCCAGGACGCATTCGAACCGTGAATAGCCCATCTCGATCCCAAATACCTTCATGTACTGCCCCAAAATGGCCACTTTACTTACTACAACCAACTGCGCCTGCGCAGATTGACGCGACTTGCATTCAAAAACACACCATTCTGACTCTACCCCACACAAGCTTCACTTTGACACCTCACACGACCCATTCGAACCGTGATTAGCCCATCTCTAACCCAAACACACCCCTACATAGCACCCAAAATGCCTGTTTTCTATACTACGGCCAGACTGCGCATGCGCAGACTATTGAACACGGACGAACCATTAGCCCAGTCGGATGCTGCTGCACGAGAGCTTCAAAATAAGACCTCAGTCGACCCCATTGGACCACCAGGGACTCACCTAGACTCCAACATGTCCACCCCATATGGCCCTATACACCCATAGCCATGCAGTATAGGCCTATAGGCCTACCCAGGCCTTGGTGACTTTTTTCAAAAATTTCACCAATTCGCTCCGCAACCCCACCCATCGTGCTCTAAATGTCGAGACGTGAAAAACAAATCCAAACAACCCTACCGCAAATATATAGAAGTCAGTTTCCCAGTGGGACAAACATCGGTCCTATACCCTCAGTATGGGAATATATATTTATATATATATGTCTATATGGGACTATATCGTACTTTTTCAAAAATTTCACCGATTCGCACGGGGACACTTCCTAACATGTTCTAAATGACGAGACGTGAAAAACAAATCCAAACAACCCTACCGCAAATGTATAGAAGTACGTTTCCCAGGGGGATAAACATTGATCCTATACCCCAGTATGGGCCTATATGAGGCTATATCGTACTTTTTCAAAAATTTCACCGTTTCGCACGGGACACTTCTTATCATGTTTGTTTTGACGAGACGAGTAAAACGTGACCCCACAACCTATACCGCAAATGTCGGGAAGTACGTTTCCCAGGATGGTCCTATACCTCCCATACCCCATATAGGCATTTTCCCGAAATTTAGGATAGAGTCCGTATTCCGTATTTTTTCAGTAAAATTTTTACATACACCCACCCTGGAACTAGGGGGAGATAACTCTATTGATAGACAAGCCCCGTTAAGCCCGGCGACCTATATACCCCCCATACCCCATATAGGCATTTTCCCAGGTTTTTCGATAAAGTCCGTTTTCCGTTTTTTTTTTTTTCAAGAAAAATTTTACATGCACCCACCCCATTGCCTGAATGCCTCTTCACCTAGGCTTCACTTTGATACCTCACTCGACCCCATTGGACCATTAGTAGCTCCCCTAGCTCCAAAACGGCTATTTCCATACCCTTCGGCCACCGCGCATGCGCAGAAGGCCGATAGTTCAATCCCACACCCAGTCCATTAGATGCCCCTTCATGAATGCTCCACTTTGATACCTGACTCGACCCCATTGGTCCATTAGGGGCTCCCCTAGCTCCAAAAAGGCTATTTTCATACCCTTGGGCCACCGCGCATGCGCAGAATGACCCTAATTTAACCCCACACCCAGCCCATCAGAGGCCCCTTCACATAAGCTTCACATCGATACCTCACTCGACCCCATTGGTCCATTAGGGGCTCCCCTAGCTCCAAAACGTCTATTTCCATACCCTTGGGCCTCCGCGCATGCGCAGAATGCCGATAGTTCAACCCCGCGCCCAGCCCATCAGATGACCCTTCATGAATGCTTCACTTTGATACCTCACTCGACCCCATCGGTCAACTAGGGGCTTCCCTAGTTCCAAAAAGGCTATTTTCATACCCTTCGGCCACCGCGCATGCGCAGAAGGCCGATATGTCAACCCCTCACCCAGCCCATTAGATGCCCCTTCACCTAAGCTTCACTTTGATACCTCACTCGACCCCATCGGACCATTTTATCTAGGGACTACTTTTTCTCCGCGGAAGCTTTTTCCCGAGACCGAATTACCGCCAAAACCACGGCCAAACCGCATCACCGCGGATGAATACATTTTTTTTTTTTTGCCGGAACTTTTTTTTTCGTTCCACCCACCACCCACGGCGGCCATCTTGTACCCACCTCCCACATGGCGGCCATCTTGTACCCACCTCCCACATGGCGGCCATCTTGTACCCACCTCCCACATCACGCATGCGCACACCGCCACAATACCGCCACATTTTTTGCGCTGTGACGTCACAAAAGGTTCTGCGCATGCGCAGTGAGGCGCTATTCCCTCAATTTAGCCTTTGTATACTACTCCTCTCCATGATACAACTGAATGCAGGGCTTATTTCCCCACCCCTACATTCTCATTGTTTGATTTCTTATCCTGAATTTCATATATATTCCCAGTTGCAAAGCTAATAAAGTAAAATGTTAAATTTCACAGTTTCTACAGCTTCGAATTATAGTTACTGAACCTTTATTACCACAAGTAAATATCCCCAGACCGCGACTTAAGGGTGAAGGAGGGTAAGTGTGGGCGAGTGAGATGGATAATTCAATGCAGTCACCAGCCTGTTCACTACAATCGATCCTAGTTTGCTGGAAATGGCAACTATTTAATGATACTCCTTATCTACAGATTGTGTTTATGGGTTGTTCTGTATTTTTTTCTGTTAACCAGTTATATCTTGAGATAAAACAAAAGAAATACAAAACAAAATATACAGTTTTTTTTATGTTTTTCATGATATATGATGTATATTGTATAATGTGAAAAATTCAAACCCAGTTATATTTTGTCTGCATGTAATAAATTATGAGTAGACACTCGATTATAGCCCGCATACTCAGTTTACTATACCTAGAAATATAGTTCTTGCATTTCATCCATGACAATTTCAATAAAATGACAGGAACGTGTGTTTCATTGTGACAATACAACGGCTACAGTTGTATATACAGTTTTTGGGGGAGTTCCAAATCACGGGGAGTTGCGGATCACTTTCCTAATTAATGCCTGATATTTCTTGAAGTAAAGCATCCGATTGAAACTTTTTAGGTCTATTGGAACGTCTGTTTCCGTGGACTGAAATGAATGTCAAACAACCGACCTGCATTGTTTCTTTTCCGGTCAATTCGGCAACGTAATACTTCCGGTACTGTGCAATGACAAATTGACACCGAGTCGAAAAACACGTGCGATTTTTCCAGTAGTGAATCTGCGCGAAATAAGGTGGGTTTAGGCGATATATTCAGTATTTATTTAAGTGACAGAATCTTGCTAAATGGCCAAACAAAATATCTAGTGATTTGCGATAAATGTTAACTGACCAGCATTGTAATATAATGGCGCTATAGAGATGGCAGTTCCGAATCAACGAAATAAGCGCCTTTCATAACTTGAAATCGGTGAATAAGGAACCGTCTCACACCTAATACAACAGGTGTAAACCGACTTTAAGGAAGATTGGTCAATCCATGGCATTGTCAGAAAAACATGAATCAATGACAATATCCTTGTAATCGGAACTATACGCGAATCATTTCAAACCTTGGTGAACAAATCATTTTCTCGATATTACATAATCATATTCAATAATTTCAGACATATCTCTTACTCCAATATAAAAAGTTTTTATAAATAAAAATGTTTATCACTGAGCGAGGTTTCTACGAGTTCAATAACTGGATGTCCCTTTATTAACACTATCTGGCCTGGAAGATTTGGGGTGTATCGCAGGTGGGGGGGGGGAGTCAACCCATATATTTTCGCTATCCATAAGGCTAGAGCGCTGCAACATAACACACCCTATCTTTTGTTCAAGCTCTACCCGAAAGAGTAACAAAGTTTAAGATGAACTCTATGATGACGTCGAGTAACGTCATCTCGGCAGCCATTTGTCGACTATTTTTTGGGCCGATTTTTCGAAATTTTAATTTTTCGATTTTCTTTCATAAACTACCAAATAAAGTAGAGAATAACTACTTTTGCCCAAATAAAATACTTTCTGGTCCTTTTAGGCCAGAAAAAAATCGAAGAAATGGACAGAACTGGCTGAAAAAAAAAACATTTCTGAGATACCACACGGCCGCCTTTTGAATATACAAATGATCCTCTGCTCGGCCCAGGCCTAAAATGACCTTAATATGATAAACTTTAAAGTCACGAAGTTCCCGCTTCCTCTGTTTTGTCGTTTTGGAGCAGTACAGGAAAGTTCACAAGCTCACCGTCCATGATTGTCAGACATCTTATCCTAAAATGTTCTAAAAAATAATTAAATTGAGATTACAATGCAATTATGTAGGCTCGCTACAAGATAAATATACTTCAGAACATTTTCGAGGCTAAATCTGTGTGTCATTTGTGCATGGACTGCAATAGTTAAAAATTCGCTCACGGGGCGGGGAGAATTACGGCAACATTGAAATCTTCTCTGGGGCTTCACCGACCTATGTATGATTAGCAGATGACACCTCAAGCCAATAAGAATTCCATTCTCAGTGCCTGTAACGGCCGATAGATGGCGTGATCCGCAACTCACCAAAATGATTCGCAACTGCCCGCGCTGGTGCACTGAAGCGGAGGTTATTTTCTCATCGATTGACAAGTTCGAATGAAGATTTGTTTTACATACAATTATAGACGACAGATTTCCCTAGAATATAAGACCAACAGTCGCTCTCACCTCGTAAAAGAACGAGCGCTAGCAGTCTGGATGTGAAAAGTGATTCGGAACTCCCCCAAACACTGTACCATGTTGGATACCCGTCTGGTACAATAGCATGGGAAAACAATGACTACAGAAGTACTATATGCAAATGTATACCAGCAAAGCAGTGAGTCCCCATCATTCAATACTTTCGTAGTTCTCTCCAATCCCTAGTAAATCAATATATTTAGCTTATGGTTATACAATAGCATCTCCCAGTAAATCCCTATCTATATTGGTGTGTGGTTAGTGTAACATTTCCTGGTAAAACGCTATTCATTTTCGATTCATGGAATATTTTAATCTTGTCGATTCGTGTTTCTTCTATGGAATGTACAACATACGATGGTCTTCGCGTCTGAGGTACTAATTAGAATATAACAAAGGTTCATTGTGCTAAACTGGAAAGTATGAACATTAAATGTTTAATGGAACGTGTTGACTTGTAAACTTATCAGTGTGTTTATCGAAGCAAGTGCAATGTACCGGGTACATTTATTGTAGACTTCACTGAATTATTAACGAAATATATACATGTAGTCATCTGAATCTTTGAAGCGAGACCCGAATTGAACGTGACATGCGCAGTGATTTCTTTCATACCACTTCGCGTATCGCGTATCGCGACTTCGCGTATCGCGTATCGCGACTTCGCGTATCGCGTATCGCGACTTCGTGTATCACCTATCGCGACTTCGCGTATCGCCTATCGCGACTTCGCGTATCGCCTATCGCGACTTCGCGTATCGCGTATCGCGACTTCGCGTATCGCGTATCGCGACTTCGCGTATCGCGACTTCGCGTATCGCGTATCGCGACTTCGTGTATCGCCTATCGCGACTTTGCGTATCGCCTATCGCGTATCGCGACTTCGCGTATCGCGTATCGCGACTTCGTGTATCGCCTATCGCGACTTCGCGTATCGCCTATCGCGACTTCGCGTATCGCGACTTCGTGTATCGCCTATCGCGACTTCGCGTATCGCCTATCGCGACTTCGCGTATCGCGACTTCGTGTATCGCCTATCGCGACTTCGCGTATCGCCTATCGCGACTTCGCGTATCGCCTATCGCGTATCGCGACTTCGCGTATCGCGTATCGCGACTTCGCGTATCGCGTATCGCGACTTCGCACTATCGCTTCGCGACTTCGCATTATCGCTTCGCGTCTTCGCGTTATCGCTTCGCGTCTTCGCGTTATCGCTTCGCGTCTTCGCGTTATCGCTTCGCGTCTTCGCGTTATCGCTTCGCGTCTTCGCGTTATCGCTTCGCGACTTCGCATTATCGCTTCGCGTCTTCGCAATATCGCTTCGCGTCTTCGCAGTATCGCTTCGCGACTTCGCATATCGCTTCGCGACTTCGCATTATCGCTTCGCGACTTCGTACTGTCGCGACTTCGCCCCATACTTCTTGAGGGCGAAGTGCGATGGCCACTCTTGGCCATCATATATACCACAGCACACCGGCTGAATATTGAATGCCGGATAAGATACTTGCTATTAGCTGAGGATGTGCTGATACAATACACGCCAGTTCAATTATAGTCAAACGCCATCAACGCCCATCATAACGTCTTTGACACCCGTCCATAGTATTCCGACAGAGCGAGGGATTGTTAAGGCCTTTGCGATGGCATCCATGTTCGTCAGTGGCCAAAATGTGGTAAATGTGAACTGAGGGATAATGCCAGTTATTGGAGCAAATGAGTGGCCATGGTGAACCTGTAAGTTCTCCAAATATCAGAGCTTATGAAATCACTGAAAGAAGAACTTGTACACTAAATTTGAAATAACAAGCTGAGTAGCTAGCAGGTCCCCCTCCAAAAAGCTTGTCTGGAAATGGGCTTCTCACACACACGGGATATAATCACCATATATATTTTGTGCGATGGTAAATTGTTGCTAGGAGTGTGGTGTTGTTGATGTGAAGGAGATATAATTGTGAAGGACAATGTTGCAAATTGTCTATGAAAGAAAGGGGACAGGGTGATCGAGAAAGATCATCCGGTGGCATAGTTGTGCTGAAAAATGAGTGACTTTCTTCTGAGATCCCAGCCATCCGCTAAGTTTGAAGTTAATCGGTTGAATTGTTTTTGAGATATCGCGTTCACAAGATGGTTGGGATGGAAGGAAGATATGAGGGGCGGAAGGACGTTATGAGGGATGGAAGGACGGATGGGTAGCTAGGGATGTAAAGTCACCCTCCATATTTGAAGTTGATCGACTGAATTGTTCTCGAGATATCGCGTTCACAACATAGTTGGGATGGATGGAATCTAAGATGGCTGATAGTGGCCATCTTGGATAACGCAGCTTGGTGAAACACAATTCAAGTCATCTTCTTTTTGATGTGAAGTCACTCCCCAGATTTGAAGTCGATCGGTTGAATTGTTCTCGAGATATCGTGTTCACAACATTTTGGGGATGGATGGAATCTAAGATCCCAAGTTTGAAGTAGATCGGTTTAATTGTTCTTGAGATATCTCGTTAACAATATAGTCGACGGTGGCCATCTTGGTTAACGCAGTTTGGTGAAAAACAATTCCAGTCATCTTCTTATTGATGTGAAGTCACTCCCCAGATTTGAATTCGATCGGTTGAATTGTTCTCGAGATATCGTGTTCATAACATTTTGGAGATGGATGGAATCTAAGATGGCTGATGGCGGCCATCTTGGTTAGCGCAGTTTGGTGAAAAACAATCCCAGCCATCTTCTCACTGATGTCAAGTCACCCCCCAAGTTTGAAGTCAATCGGTTGAACCGTTCTCGAGATATCGCGTTCACAACATTTTTGGGATGGTTGGAATCTCAGATGGCTGACGGCGGCCATCTTGGATAACGCAGTTTGGTGAAAAACAATCCCAGCCATCTTCTCACTGATGTCAAGTCACCCCCCAAGTTTAAAGTAAATCGGTTGAAGTGTTCTCGAGATATCGCGATCACAACAGTCACCCCCCAAGTTTGAAGTCAATCGGTTGAACTGTTCTCGAGATATCGCGTTCACAACATTTTTGGGATGGTTGGAATCTAAGATGGCCGATGGCAGCCATCTTGGGTAACGCAGTTTGGTGAAAAACAATCCCAGCCATCTTCTCACTGATGTCAAGTCACCCCCCAAGTTTGAAGTCAATCGGTTGAACTGTTCTCGAGATATCGCGTTCACAACATTTTTGGGATGGTTGGAATCTAAGATGGCCGATGGCGGCCA
>JAVTVY010025493.1:0-11017 GCA_036873755.1 Hanleya hanleyi
GTTAGCTGAAAATGGAGTGCTATCATACCTCGGGAAGCGGGAAATTTTCCACGTGCTTCAGAGAACCGTCAGGTCATGGTCCTAATTCCGGCAATTGCCGTCTTTTCAAATGTGAATTTCCACATGTGTTTTCATTGATATTCACGAAGGGAAGACTTGGAGGGATATAAAGTAACATTTTAAATCTTTAGCTACCATTTTACTTCTTAACAAGCAGACCAAAAGGGGGATTTTTATTTCATTCAGTGGGGGGAATGGGTCCGTTGACGGACCCAAATAGACCCTAGCGGAATCCCTGATAATACAAACAGGATGCAATTTCTATCTATCTCCTATGCGGATACATGGATATGTGTGTTCAGTAAGCAGTTACAGGCTACTGTGTGTGAAAAATCAATCCAAAATCAATCCAACCCGGAATAATGCAAGTGGGAATACGATAAGAGTTAACTCCCCTTGAAAAGTTGAAAAATGTCTAAAGTGATCATGAATTTCAAACGTTCTCTTCGCTTTTTGTCACTTGTCGTCCTACTCTCAAGTTTGCTCACACTTGAAACAATTACTCCGATGAATGGTAAGATTTTTGGCAGCAATCTATATACAGATGAACTGCAAAAGGTAAACATTTTCATCAGTATCATCTTTCAAAAAGTATTGTCAGTCAAGCCAGGAATTAATTTTTTAAGCCAATCATATATAGCTTAAACATCATAACTAGAGCCTTAGGCACTGAAACGGGGCTAGTTAAATGTTAAATAGGCTGTTGGAATAATTCCACTAACTCTTTGATGTTCAGTCCCTTGGCGAAGAGCCATACAATTTGTAGTTTCACACATTTCTCTCGACCAAATGAAGCAGACGACATCCGTATTTACACCATTGAAAAAGCTATCGACCATTTCAAATGCTTGGATTTCCATGAAGCAATTCAGATATTTGCTAAACATAGTATTTTCCGACGAGTTGATTTTCCGACTATTTGTCAGAATTGGTGAAATTCAGTTTCCTTACCGTAAACATTTGTTGTGGAGCAATTTCTGACCGCACTGAACAGCGCGCCATGACAAGGGAGCACTTATTGTTCTCCTTCACGATGTGGTTCACTGGCAAACATTGCATAGGAAATCAACATTAGCAGTAGATAACGACTGCTCCACAAACTTATGATGGTGGATTTTTTCTTGGTGGGTGCATCATTTGTGTGAAATAATGGGACTTACTAGTTAGAATGTGACATATTTTTGGTGCAAAGATATTCATAAGAACCCAGCTTTATTTATCCAACAAAATTGTCACCAGTAATGGAATAAAAAAAGCTGCATGTTTATATCGACGCTGGCGAAAGGTCAATGGCGCACTCTGCAGAGGGGACAGCCACCTGCCCTGGGTCTAATTTGATCACTTACATCTAGCCCGAAAACATCGGCTAAGGAGTTTTTTTTATTGTTGTTGCTGAATGTGATGGGAATGCCACGCTCCCTTACCCTATATCATGTATATTCACCTATCACAGCTAGAGTTTCTGAGTTATACGTACATCCATAAAGCAAAATCATATTAGCCAGACATATGAAAGTTGGAAGCATGCACCACAGGTGCTTCTATCTACCGTTCTATGTTCCACCCCCAACCCTATACTATATCGGGTTGGGGTGGAACATCGAACGGTAGAGAGAAGCACTTGTGGTATGCATGCATGGATTCGCTACAAGAGTCAACTTATCCGATGATCATTCTGAGTCCGAAAACCCCACAGATCCAAAGTACCGGATTGACTTTAATTTTGAAGCTTTCAGACTGAGGGAATATATTTCATTAAAATAATATTTGAATGGTTGTTCATTCCCGGGATACAAATTGATACATGGCAGATTGGCGGTGTGCCCTTATACAGTATTATCATTATTGGTGGATTTGCACATGTAGAAAAAAATAGCTGTCCAACTTCATAAATAGCAGGTGATGTTAGATTTGAACTGCATCACAAATTTCCTAATTCGGACCCTGCTGCAACACATTTCCCTTACACTTTGCACGGATTCCGAATTGGACATGGGTTGACTTCAATGTCCCCAACTAGTTTGGTGACACAATAACAAAAAGACATGTACAATGGCATTGGGTCGCATCGCAGGCAAAGTCCAACGATAGGTTGTCCTGGTATGACCGGTGATGTTGTTGTTACTCGCCTAAACCACAGGCCACACCAACATAGTGCCACAGTTGAGTTTTCCAGAGTGATGATTTGTTATACATTCCCCACCAGGATCTAGTTTGTATTTAAAACATATTCTGGGCTCTTCCATAGAAGAGGCATTCATTAGGGTCGAGTAAAACCTCAACATGATCATAAGAACGTGCAGGGCAGTCCCTACTGCCGCCATGTTAATGAGTGTCCAGTTTCCGTTACCTATTTTATGTTCTGTCAACTTTTCAAGTTTTTGTCGCAAATTCGGAAAAACAAAGTCTTACAAATCTCCACCATGCAGTTTGGGTTGTCCAGCAACAATTATACAAGTCGATAGAAGAGTTTAACAACGTTAACACTTTAAAATATATGTTTTGAGATAGCTGAAAATTTTGTATTCCTGTTCAATCAAGGGACATCACTCGTTATCTCATCTGTCACCATTCCTGCACAAAAATAGTTTTACACATGGGTGCATGTAATATGCAAAGATCTTTCCATGAATATTTCAGAAGCAGAATGTGGAAAAAACATTTATGAATACAGGGAAATTATTACGTAAATGATTTGACCACCACTGGATTTTAGAAACTTACCATAAAAAGATAATGGAGAGGGTCTTGAGGGGTGAGATTAAATGGTGAAAATTCCAAACTGTAAATCAACACACATATTTCATCAAAATGTAAATGAATACAGGCAAAGCGAAATATCCCATTGTTTTCTAAAATGAATTACACCTATACTGGTATTATTTAATACTAAATTACTGTTTGAACACGCTTTCTAATGAGAATGAGTTAGCCCCACAAAATCACTCAACATGCGCCTCTCAAAATCTGTGGTTTAGCAGACGACATATTTTGAGTAGGAAAGTAGTGCCACTGGAAAATTAACAAATACACGCATAAAATTAGATAAATGCAAAAGTAACGTGAAGATATCAGACCTGAAACTATACACGAACATTAAAAATACAGAAACCTGGACACTCTAAAGAAGGAAGTTTCAGACCTCTTTCTTGTCGTGCAAGAACTCCATCTTTTTCTGTGTTAGCAAGACACGGAGCCGGTGCTCAAGTTTTCTTCACTTTAAGACAGGACCATTAGTCCCTACGGGACTAGCCCCGTAAAAAAAAATATCTTAACCACTTACAACAACAGTGCTGAGAGCAAGAAACAAAATTTCATAAACCAAATTCTCAAAGACATTTGTATCTGCAGTCTGTAGTGTTATAATACATGTTTCACCCCAATGAGGGGATTTGATCATTGTGACTCACCGGAATTGTTCTCGACACAGAGAAGGGTTCAGCTTGCTGAAGAGGAAATGTATCACGACTTCATACCCCTTCTTGTTAGGCAAGTTGAACATGTCTCTGTAATGATAGAAAATACATGCAAGTGAGTGAGCGAGTGATTATGACTCAAGGTCGCTTTCGACAATCCTTCAGTTATATCATGATGTATGGGTCTTACTTTTCACACCTTGGAACCCCACAGGTTGGGTCCCATTACCCATTTAACACTTCCATGGTGGTGTCCTATTCCATTTTACACCCGGAAACCCTATGGGTGCCCCAGTCAGTTAAACTTTCCATTGTTCATATGAAACTACACTAGTATGCTAAACTAAGTTTATAAACAAAGATAAATGCACACTGGTTCAAATCCAGTACATCTTTGCCACAGAACTGAAACCAATAATACAGGGTCATAAATTCTGATATCTCTTGACTGGCATTCTGGTTCTACCAAACCCTCTGTGTAGGACTAAATTAATCTCCTTACACAGAAAAGTTCCAATTTCTTTGGCACTGCACTGTAACCTGAAACATGCGTATCATATATATTGACTGTACCTGTTGAATGGTATGGAGTACATGGCTGCCATAGCTCCTGGGTCAAAGCCGAGCAGCTGGAGGTTGGTGAAGAAGATCTGCCTTAGGTTGACACTGTCGGCACCGTCAGCCATCTTGCGGACCTCAATCTCTGGAGCTTTCTAGTCTGGGAATGAGTGGACAGGCTGTCTAGTCTAGAACGGGCTGGTCACCCATCACCGTACACATCTTCGTACACATGGGCCTGGTTGGTAAAACATTACATGAGAAGAAGTTAGTTACTATTCACAACCTGTATACAATGTTGTATATGCGGAGGAGGAAAAATGAAACCTGTTACAATTAACAGGACTAATGTGGTTCAGAACATAAGGTTTCACAATAAATGGGATTATGGGAAAGGGCGAGGTGTCAATGAGATAGACATGATAAATACTGAGGCATATAGGCCTGCGGTAGGGACCCATCTTAGGGAGTAATGATGTAAACTTTCGGGATATATGGGGTGGACCGATGCTTCATTAATTTAGGAAGTTGAAGGTGGTGGCTGCACTTTCTATAATCTTTTCTTATAGAATATATGGGGTTATGGGGGGGCAATGCTTAATTTAGGAGGCAGGGCTCGTTTTTTCGACAGGAATCCGGGAATCCGATTCTCTTATTATTCCCGTAAATTCGCCATACGTGAATCCAAGTGGATTCCCGTAACATCAAGTCAAATTAAAAATAATTGTATACTATTAATCCTCTTGAAAATGACACAAACTTGATTATCTTCAACGATCAGCGAAAGAGAAAGTCCAAAACTCGCTCCAAGCGCACTATCCACCAAATTATCAGACTATTTGCGTATACAGCAACAGAATTAAGCCTGCCATAAAGTAATGCGCTAAAGGGAGACAATTCTTCCATAACTGCAATACCGGTTAGCAAAGAATATTGGCAGTGACTGTTCATTGCAAATTACTGATGTCGTCACTGTTCATATCAATCGAAATAATCACAAGATCTCTTCCCATGTGTAGATATGAATTCGTTCGTCTTTTATTGCGTTTACGGTGAAGTAATTACAATTCCTGTGATATTTCCACGCACATTTTCCGGACTCCATGCTGGTTCTAAATTTTAACGATCACGTATAAAGTCTGTCTGTTCGTCTTCAATAATTCCGAAAGTAACGATGAGCGCGGAGAAGGACTCACTTTATGAGAAAGGAAAGCCGATTTCAGTTTATTCCTGTGAATTATGGCCGAAAGATATTAAAGAGACATTTGAATTTGAGAAAAACGAATCTGGCAAAGATGATTCGTGCAATTTGTAAAATTTGTCGAAAGAACTGCGACAAATTGGTGTCAATGTGTCATGGAATTCTTGTAATCCACGATGATAAAATTGGATTCCCATGGATTCCCGTGTGACTAAATTACCGGAATCCATTTGGATTCTGGTTAAATTTGACGAAAAACGAGCCCTGGGAGGGTAGGGTACAGATCACTGATGGTAATGGTTGCTTTGCATGAATGAGTTGTAGTTTCAGAATATATGGTCATGATGGTTGTGGTTGCATAGATTTAGAGACAGAGGGTGAGAGATCAGAGCATGAGGGGTTCGAGGTGATCCCTGTGGGTATGCTCGAGTGTAGGCTTCCATTATTATGTTATGGAGTGGGGTGGTGCTTAGTCCTGTTAGTTCAGATGAGGGTGGAGAACAGAGCCCTGGGCCCTTGAGATTCCTACCCAAGGGTGAACGTAATCATGGTACAGCTGCATCATATGACTGAGCTATGAACTTTCAGAATCTATGATTATGGGCTGGGGCATGTTGAGTCTGGAAGACAGAGGATAGACCAAAGAACCCTGGGGGGCATTGCTCTTCATACGACTGTGTTATGTTTCAGAAAAGATGGGTTATGGGAAATTTAACACAGGAAGGAAGCAATCAGAGATTTAATCCGACACTGCCCTGCCATTGTTCTGTTGTTTATTGGTTGGTGGAGGCCTAATTTGGATAATTATAAAAATTCTGTTTCAGTCACTTTTTTTACCATGCCTCACATAATACATATTCCAAGTATCAACCAACAAGTGATAATACGATGTTTCCATGCAAGATGGTCGCCTGGGCTTTCGCCAAATCCGAAAATGTGACCTGGTTATGAGACATACATTCCTTGGGAGTATATTGTGGTGAAATTATGAAGCGATCAGTTAACTTTGAATTTTGCACCCAATTCACTTTTTTTGTGGCAATTTCATACTTCAGGACCTATGTTGTCTGCTTTGGAATGTAGAATAACATATAATGTAGCCATTTTCCTGGTCCAAATTGGTTATGGACTGAGATCCAGCCTGGACAAATAAATATATCCCATTCACTTAGGTTTGATAAACAAAGGATCATAACTCTTGAAAATATAACCGAAAGCATAGAAATTTCACGCTGCACACCAATGGGTCACTGACCACATATCATGCAAATTTCATACTTGTCCATACAATATTAACCGAGATCCAGCCCGGACAAGTCTCAATTCACGGAGAATTCAGGAACAAAGGGCCATAACTCTTGAAAATATAAGCGAAATGTGGAGAAACTTCACGCTGCACAACTACAGGGCACTGACCACATATCCTGCAAATTTCATAATTATCCATACAATATTAACCGAGATCCAGCCTGGACAAGTCCCAATTCACAAAAATTTGAAGAAAAAAAGGGCCATAACTCTTGAAAATATATGCGAAACGTGGAGAAACTTTACGCTGTACAACTGTGGGGCACTGACCACATATCATGCAAATTTCATACTTGTCCATACAATATTAACCAAGATCCAGCCCAGACAAGTCCCATTCACAGAGATTTCAGAAAAAGGGCCATAACTCTTGAAAATTATACCGGAACTCGGAAAAAACTCAACGCTGCACATCTATGAGGCACTGGCCACATTCATTGCAAGTTTCAATCCTGTCCATCAAATATTAACCGAGATATTGCGCGGACAAGAAATTCGGACGGACGGATGGACAGACAGACGGACGGACAAAGCGATCGCTATATGCCCCCCCTCTAGTTAGAGGGGGGCATAATTAGCAAACATTCTCAAAGGTGTAACCATGTATGCAAGATGCAGTGTGTTAGCCATATGGCAGACTTGGTCGGTTCTGGGTAAATGTTCCAGAAGGAACAACCCTACAGGATAATTTATTGGTAGTTGTAATGTCTACTTCACAAAGTCAGGTTTTCAGCCCTCGAAATTAACGGCGGCATTCGGCAATGCCGTCGCAAAAGCTGCCGTAGCCTGGCTTTACGACGGCAAATTGACGACGGCAACATTTTATCATTAGAAATTACGTGATGTGGATAAAATCGGTCTGTAAATCTCAAAGATCTTCCTAACCTAATTTACAATTGTTATAGAATTGTTCATTATCAAGTTCATTTGATAAATAAATATGGCGATGTCATTTTAATAAATTATTGTCAATGTGTACGGTGCCGTGTGACTGCATCAAACCACATTGTCTGTTCATCCATATACTCAGCATGCAGATTCACCAAACACGGTATCTGGGTCAAACCAGTGAGACCCGGAAAGGCGAGGTTCTGGTGGAGTTGCTAATGTTTGTGGTATATTCTATCATAAATTGATGTTGTTGATTTTATAAATTTATGTGGAATTAAATGTCTCTTACATGGATTTAGCTAGACAGGTTTTTTTTTTGGATATCCAAATTTAATAGTTACGACTGTGAATATTTTGCCGAAACTTCCAGCTCATAATTTCGATAAATTTATGAAAAATAAAGAAAAACGTCCCTTGATACACCAGAGCCTCACAAGAGTGACATCACATCACCTGTTGACTCCCCTCACATCCATGTCTGATGTGGGCAACGAAAAATAATCACCCTTGAAAAAAGTTTTATCCGTCCCATCCGAGAATCAGTCTTCTGAAAGAACAGTGGTATAGCAAACAGGGATAAGCACCAATAATAATAGTTGATTGCAATCTTATTTTGGTTGCGAGAACCCGCCAAACTAGACCGGCGTAAGAATAAACCGTCAGAAAAAGTTCCAGTCCCGCACATGTGCAAATGTCAAGACCACGGCAGAGTCGAGTGACATAATGCGGGTTATGTCACATTTGTTTCTTTTTTTACTCACAGGTAACAACTCGTAAGACAGAGTTTAATTCAATGATTTTATTCAGTAAAAATCATGAAATCAACCTTGAAGTACATGTATTGTTTCTTTGAAACTGTTTGCAACGAATGTTAAAAATGCCGCCACCGTGCCGTCGTGAACCAAGTTTTGCTAATTTCAAGGGCTGGGGGGTTTTTTTAGCCAAAGGCGAAACCTTGAACGACTTGCATAGCAGACCGATTTCTGCCCACTTTCAGTCTATACGAATCTGTTGTCACATAACACATGGTCATGTCACACAAGTGATCTGATTGGTCAACATGGTCAACATACACAGAATGGCTGAAATTAACAGTTGCATCTTCCAAGAACATGATTGATCCCATGTGTACCAGGGGTAGGATAGAGATACCCCTGGTTTTAGCGCAGACGTTGTAAATGATGTATGATGTAAGACAAGTACCAAACATACCATTGAATTGACATCACAAAAAATGAGAGATTTGCTGTTCTCTGAATACAGACAACATCTGTCCTATTTCTAGCTTCGTCATGCATTAACCCTATTGGGTCTATCTTGCCTACGACTGTAGCTCCGGCGTAGCCTTGTTCTATACTACGTGAGAACAACGCTACGACTGAAAACCAATCACCAGATCGAGTTGTTGGGAAAGTGTCGTACGGGCAATATTTATTGCCGAGTTTAGATGTCTTGAAAAGCTAAACGTCGACAGTCACTCGTAAACAAGGTGTTTTATGGAAGGTAAGAGGACATAGAATACAATTATTTTATTGGTTATGGTTAATGGGTTCGGCAAATGTTGCCCGTCCGGCACTTTCCCAACAACTCAATCTGGTGATTGGTTTGCAGCCGTAGCGTTGTTCTCACGTAGTATAGAACAAGGCTACACCAGAGCTACAAGGACTGGGTACTGGGGAAGAAGGGAAAGGGGGCATTTCCATGCCTGGTATGGTTAATTCAGACGATGCAACATCCTGGTGAGTTAGCGATCGGGACTTTGGCAGGAAATGGGATATTGATTTTGCCATTTTCAGAGATTATTTAGCACAGCTGAGCATAGTCTGTCCTTTTTAAACCCAGGGCAATTCATCCCAGAGGACATTTCCCCAAACTTAAAATAACCATCTTAGTTGGGTTCTTTGATTTCACCAAACGTTTTAATTTTAATATGCAAATCGCGCGCGTCAGTAAAATCACTTGAAAGTGTTTGTTTACTGGTCTACCAAATCTAAAAAACAACACTTCAAATACACAGAAATTGTAAGCTTACTTCACAAATTCAAGTTCCCATCTCGGTTAAATTATTTAGATTTAATTTTATTACATTTTCAACCTAACTTTAAACGACTTGTCCAAGTTATTATGTGGATTGAACATCAAAACATGTCTGTTCACGTCTAATAATGATGTTGTTGTTGTTGTAGCAGTTAGGAAGCAAAACAAACCATGTGATCGCTCGCACATCGTTCCAACGCAGAGTTTGAATACGCTTGATAAAGCAACTATTCTATATTAGAGTCCTTTCATGGATTGGATATTTGTTACTGAAATATGATCGAAAAACGTGGAGCGAAAAAGCCAACTTGTCATATCGAAAGTAGACTCGTACCTAGCCCTCAACTCACAAGCACCGTTGGGGTCTAGTTAGCGGCAGGCATTTTGTATTCTCTGATTGGCTGAATTACCGGTCTAAATCTAGACCGGTAAATAGACCAATGTCAATATCAATAGTTTATTGCACGACTTTGAGACATACAAAGCATGGCAAGAGACAAAGTAGTTGAAAATATTTACATTATATACAGTGCATACATTGCGATACAACATAATCGCAATAATAACGTAAAAGTAGTACTATTTACATAGTGGACAACAGGAAGTGCTCTGCTGGAGGAGTTATTTTGGTGTTATGCGCAGCTGGTACATGTTATTGATGGAGAGTGCGACTTTGGGGTTGTTCGGGTTGAGGAGGATTGTCAATTTTTCGTCGTCAGAGATTCCTCTGTCCAAAAGATTGGGTAACAGGGAAATCAATGACAGGCGAGAGGTGTCATATTTTGGGCAATATAGTAGGAAGTGTTTTTCGTCTTCTATTTGGTTTGTGTGGCATTCGGTACATAGTCTTTGGTGTCGTGGTATTTTCTTGTATCTCCCAGTTTCAATCTGCAGTCTGTGGGCGCTGATGCGGAGTTTACTGATGGTTTGTTTGTGTGTAGTGGATTTGATGTGTTTCAAATAGTTTTGGATGTTATATTCTTTGTATATTTTTGTAAATAGGGTAAGTTTTCCCTCTTCTGTTGCCCTAGTTACTGTTAGCTTTTGGAAGAAAGAGGATTTATAGTCCTCTTGCAATCTGGAAATGAGCCGTTTTGTTTGTTTATCTATGCAGTATTTGCTGGATTGCAGGGGGAAATCAGTGTTCAGAAGTTTCAAGAAGTGGGTGCAGGAATTTTCCCAGTTGTGAGCAGGAGCGTCTGTAGGGGAAGAGGAGTAAGTGTCAAAAGCGTCTTTAAGAAGGGAATTGGTGGTGAGAGAGAGTCGGTTTCTGTATTTTAGTGTCCTTGCGATTATGTCTAAATAGAGCGGAAATTGTCCTAGTTCTGCTAGACATGCAATGTTGGTGGATTGCCTTGGAACATGTAGAGTCCATTTGCAGAATTTTGTTAAGACTTGTTCGAGAGGCATTTTGAGGACTTTTTCAAGTTTGAGTTGGAGTAAGGTTGGGTGATTTTCTGTGAGCTTAGTGTCGAGTCCCCAGACTTCACAGTTGTAGAGTAGTATTGGTTTTATTAGTGCGTGGAAAAGTTTAGTTTTCAGGTGG
>JAVTVY010025494.1:0-11165 GCA_036873755.1 Hanleya hanleyi
ATCCATCACACCAGATGATAAGTAGTTACAAAAAGTTCCACCTGCAAATCTGCTGTGTCAGTTTTCCTGCGCAATTGAATATTTCAAAGAACACTTATTTTCATACGAAGTAGGCTTTCATTTGCAAATGAGTTGCACATTTCCGGTAATGAGTGAGTCCATCCGAATACTTTCTCCGGCAAAATACGGAGAACCGTTGACATTAGAACCTTGATTTTTGGCCTGAACGTGCATTAGGGGATTGTTACCAGCAAGTTCTGAGCAGACCTACTTCTGATGAAAATTTGACCTACCTAGGTGACCTATAAACCTCGAAATTGGCAAAAACACACTTAAATCATATCAAACCCTACTTCGTAGGTCCTGTGGCATTAGCCACACTGCCATGTGTAGAATAAGCATTTTGCAAATTCTCCATTTGAATGCCGTCGTCCATCTTGCTTTTGAAGATATTTCTTGTTAACACTACTGGTGTGAAAGGAAAGAATGTATCAGGAAATAATGTCCTTCTTCATACACGAGTAGTGTGACAAACGTCACAGGACCTACGAAGTAGGGTGGGGAAGATGGCTTGGGGGTTCAAGAGTAATTTATAGGTCACCTGGATGACTTGGAGGCCCAATCGTATTTTACCTCCAAGTAGGTAAAATTTTCATCAAAAGTAGGTCAGCTCAGAACTTGCTGATAACAGTCCCCTAATGTACGTTCATGCCAAAAATCAAGGTTCTAATGTCAACGGTTCCCCTTATTTTGCCGACGAAAGGATTTCGGATGGACTGACTGACTGACTGACTCATTACCGGACAATTTTCAAATGAGAGCCTACTTCGTAGGAATATTTCTCTTCGGAAAGTATGGCTTACCTGGGTTAAAATATATAGGTACCAGTACTAACATGAGCAGTGTGACTAACGTCACAGGACCTACGAAGTAGGGTAGGCATTAGGACTCCGACGCGAACTGAACTCTTGGAAATCCCCACCCCCAGTTGAAATCCTGCCTATATTAAGAAGGGTACTGCCCAAGTCAGAATCACCAACTCGGAGTATGTGCTCATATTTTCACATCATGATCAAAGTTACTTTATCTAGTTAAATTCTACTCAAAGAAAATAAATTAAGACCCTTTAAACATGCCGTCAATGCCAGATGTTGAGTTTTATACAGCTGTAGATCAGGGCTATGGGTGCATATATCATGTTTCCATACTCTTGATGCACGCAACAGCAAAATCAAAGCCTCATTGAACAACCTATCTTTGTACAGGTCACATGTAACTCAGAAAATACCATTCTCTCTCAAAAGAAAACAATTCGCGCCAGGAAGGCCTTTTTTTATTAAGCTAATTTTGTTATGTAGGGGCCTACTTAGATTCAATAATTGTGACGAAATTTCTTTGATTATATCTTAATTGCAACCATGCTTGTTCCTCATACCTGACATGCTTGAGATATGTACATGTATAACACAACACAAAAAAAATGTATAACACACTTTCATTTGAGAGTCCACACATTCCACCATTCATGTGAACAAATTGTACTCAACATGGAATAATTAGATTCACACTACCAAATAGTTCACCAGCTGTTAGTTTTGAGACCCATTTCTACAGTATCAGCACTGTGTTACTATCTGTAGCAGATGAAATCCAGTAAAACTTAAACAATTAAAACCAGTAAAGAAATTTGTCTGTTGAATAACAGAAAATATGGTATGGAGATTTGAATGAGTAAACTACTAAACAGCTTACATGATACCAACAAAATGTTCCAACACAAGCTGATCAATTCCTTGGGTGGCTTTGTTTCACCCTCAGTAAACTTTTATCATTGTTGCTCACACAGACTAATCTGAAGGATGATACCACTTCTTTCTTTGTTGTGCTGGGTTATTGCAACAGGCTGACTTAATTGGTTGGTGTAGGATATTTCACCACCAGTGGGCAATTTGACCTGAATTTGAAGCCTGATGTGGTCTGTGATGAAATGTTTGGATGTGAAATAGGATACATGTTAAAGGCCATAGTTTACATATATCTATAACAATATACTGAATTGTGTGTATTGAGGATGGCAAGTTGGTAATAGCAGTGTAGATAAATGCACTAACAAATGATGGAAAATTAGCATTTCTTATTTCATATATCCCACCAGGTTTTGTACTGTATTATATATACAGTGAAACATACAGCCAAGGGTTCCCGATGGGCATGCACTCGCTGAGCCATCAATAAATACTAAAAAAATAATTATAAATCAAATTCGGTCAGCTCAGAACTTGCTGGTAACAATGCCCTAATGCACCTTCATGCCAAAAATCAAGGTTCTAATGTCAACGGTTCTCCTTATTTTGCCGACGAAAGGATTCGGATGGACTGACTGACTGACTCACTGACTCATTACCGGACAATTTGCGATCTGTAGCCTACTTCGTATGAATATTGACTACCGGTATCTGACATAAATATTATTATAAATCGACGAGAAATTGCCTGAACAATGCGACATTTTTCTTTGATAATCAAATATTAACTTTCTTATGAAAAACAACTTTTATATTACCGGTAATTATTGGTATCTAATTAACAAGGGACAAGGGATCGATACATATGCTACACTCTCAGAAAGTGAGAAGTGACAACATTGTATGAAGTGTTATATTTGTAACGCTCTCAGAAAGTGTTGAGTGTTATGTCTAAGTTACATTATACTGCTGTATATTCCTACGAAGTAGGCTACAGATCGCAAATTGTCCGGTAATGAGTCAATCCATACGAATCCTTTCGTCGGCAAAATAAGGAGAACCGTTGACATTAGAACCTTGATTTTTGGCATGAACGTGCATTAGGGCATTGTTACCAGCAAGTTCTGAGCTGATCGAATTCTGATGAAAATTATTTTTTTATTATTTATTGATGACTCGAGTGCACTGTCATGCCCATCAGGAACCCTTGGCTGTATTCTTCACTGTGACTTTTAAGCGCCTGGGACTAACTTCGGCTGCCCAGCACTAAAGCAAAAAAAAAATGATGCGCCCAGCTCTCGAAAATATCAGTAACTTTAATGGTACTTGCCAAAATATGTCGGCATTATACGTTTCCAGGTAGCTCCGCCATGTTTTCCCTAATAGTCCACGCCACGCTTCCCAAACATCTGCCGTAAATTGTTGGAAATATTCGGGAACCCTCGTGATCATGCTGGTCGCTGTTAGCCGGTGGTATTGCGGAAGGCTACCGAAATCCCAGAATCTCGCGTCAGGCGAGCTGTATATGCCACGATGCATGAAGGAAGCAAATCATTTGATCGGAGAATGGAGGTTGTTATTTCGTCTGCTACGAAGTTTTACCGAGCCACGAATATCACTTGACATGTATTTTATAAATCAATGTCATGAAGCGCCAAGCAACTTTGAAAAACTTCTTCTCACAGAAGCGTCAGAGGTCCAATGAAGGTAAATCTTTTGTTGGCTTTCGGTGGTCGTTGTTGTTGTTCTAAAACGTCAGCTTCCAAAAAATATTTTAATTATATCTATATTAAAAGCACACATGCATGTGTGCGCTCGCTCGTACGTCGTAATCAGTCTATTAGATCTATATGTACTATGAGATATCTATAATATGGCTAGTACACTTGAATCCAGTATTAAACTGGAGATTCCTGAGTAATCTATTTTTAGCCTAACTTACATTGTAATGTTGACACACATTCCGATACCACACACATTCCGATAGTATCCGTTTTCACTCATTTGCTGGTCTTGGAATTTCGTTGAGATTGAAGGCATATTATTCTGCACGTTTTATATATCCAGCCTATACAACATTGCATCATTTCTTCAGTTCAGTCATTAGTTAAAAAATGTTCTACCTCAAAAAGAAATAAAAAATGGCTGGATTTTATGAGAGAAATTACTAAATTTAAACACAACAATGACCCTATTATATGTTATTACTGAAGAAATCGATAATAAAATCATCGTTGTGTTTTAAATTCAGTAACCTATAACCAGTTGTTTATTTTGTTCGTGTGTGCTTTATTGTTCATTGATTATTATTATGTACTCTCTTCAGATGAGGTACCTTGAAGTTGAATGCCAAATAAATATATCCATGGAGAATGGCTCTCTAGTGATGCCTGATTTGATTCTTGCATTCTAACAAATCTCTGATCTTGACCTTTCTCACTTCAAATTTGTGTTTCTTATCCAGTTTCCTGTCTTATTTAGGACTACAAACATTTACTTCTCAACTGCTCTGACAGAGCATCATTCCCTACGCTAATTTAAGAAAAATCGCCTAATGCCGAGAAGGGGGGGGGGGGGGTCCCCGCTCTCTCGGACTCTCCCCCCAACACTTCGTGCTGTACTGCTGGGCTGATCATTCTCCAGGGTAATAGAAACTGAGGGCGATAATAGTTGCTACGCTAATGACTCACCAGCGGTGACATCTGGTAAAATTAATAGTTCCCACTGTCAATTAGAGACGCTATATAAATTCTCTCATGGTAGCACACAGGGCCCCCAAGTCATCTCTCGCGTACACACTTAAATTATCTCAAACCCTATTTCGTAGGTCCAGTGACGTTAGTCACACTGCCATGTAAAGAAGCAATACAACACTTTACAATGCTGAATTTAACACTTGTAAAGTGTTGTATTGCTCCTGATACAGCAGTATAATGTTGAATATAACACTTTTGTTGGGGGGTCCGGTTGGCACGGGTTACTGTTGCTTCGATGCATTTTGCTGAAAAAACAACAGGAACTAGATAATGTGATGTCTAGCACTGTAATATCACTTGTCTTTATTGCACCATGTAAGCGTCCGTCTTGTGTGCTGTCAAAAGTGTTTTATAGGGTGGATCCGTGCTGCTTCAAAGATTTCTCGCAACTTGGCTGAGTAGTAGTATATAAAGCGTAAATTCCCGCGCATTTATGCAAATTTGAGGCGGAAATGTGAAGCATGTGTGGAGCTCTCGTCCAATCAGAAGCGAGCATTTCAAATCCGTCACAGAGCTCACGTCCAATCAGAAGCGAGTATTTCAAATTGACCAAAATGCTACCTCCAACACAGGAGAGTTCCAATTTTTCCAGGTCAAAAATAGTTCTTTAATGTTTGTATTCATCCGCGGTGATGCGGTCCTGGCGGTGATGCGGTCGCGGGAAAAAAGCTTCCGCGGAGAAAAAGTAGTCCCTAGATAAAATGGTCCGATTGGGTCGAGTGAGGTATCAAAGTGAAGCATTCGTGAAGGGGCATCTGATGGACTGGGTGTGGTGTTGAAATATCGGCATTCTGCGCATGCGCGGTGGCCAAAGGGTATAAAATAGCCGTTTTGGAGCTAGGGGAGCCACTAGTGGTCCAATGGGGTCGAGTGAGGTATCAAAGTGAAGCATCCGTGAAGGGGCATCTGATGGGCTGGGCGTGGGGTTGAAATATCGGCATTCTGCGCATGCGCGGTGGCCAAAGGGTATGAAAATAGACGTTTTGGAGCTAGGGGAGCCCCTAATGGTCCGATGGAGGCGTATGAGGTATCCATGTGAAGCATTCATGAAGGGGCATATGACTGGACTAGCGGCTCGAGCGTTGTCACCATTCTGCGCATGCGCAGACAGGGAATTGTGGGAAAAGGGTATGGAAATATACGTTTTGGGATCTAGGGCAGCCCCTAATGGGCCGATGGAGTTGTATGAGGTATCCCTGTGAAGCCTAGGTGAAGGGGCATCCAGGCAATGGGGTGGGTGCATGTACAAATTTTCCTGAAAAAAAACGGAACACGGACTTTATCGAAAAATCTGGGAAAATGCCTATATGGGGTATGGGGGTATATAGGTCGCCGGGCTTAACGGGGCTTGCCTATCAATAGAGTTATCTCCCCCTAGTTCCAGGGTGGGTGTATGTAAAAATTTTCCTGAAAAAAAACGGAACACGGACTTTATCCTAAATTACGGGAAAATGCCTATATGGGGTATGGAGGGTATAGGACCATCCTGGGAAACCTACTTCTCGACATTTGCGGTATAGGTTGTGAGGTCTCGTTTTCTTAGTCTCGTCAAGACAAACATGATAGGAAGTGTCCCGCAGCGAATCGGTGAAATTTTTGAAAAAGTACGATATAGCCCCATATAGTCCCATACTGGGGGTATAGGACCCATGTTTGTCCCCCTGGGAAACCTACTTCTGTACATTTGCGGTAGGGTTGTTTGGATTTGTTTTTCACGTCTCGTCATTTAGAACATGATAGGAAGTGTCCCGGAGCGAATCGGTGAAATTTTTGAAAAAGTTCGAGGAGCCCCATATAGACCCGTATAGTCCCATACTGGGGTATAGGACCAATGTTTGTCCCACTGGGAAACCTACTTCTAGACATTTGCGGTAGGGTTGTTTGGATTTGTTTTTCACGTCTCATCATTTAGAACATGATAGGAAGTGTCCCGGAGCGAATCGGTGAAATTTTTGAAAAAAGTCACCGAGACCCATATAGACCCATATAGTCCCATACTAGGGGTATAGGACCGATGTTTGTCCCACTGGGAAACCTACTTCTAAACATTTGCGATAGGGTTGTTTGGATTTGTTTTTCACGTTTCGTCATTTAGAACACGATTGGAAGTGTCCCGGAGCGAAACGGTGACATTTTTGGAAAAAGTCAGCCAGGCCTGGGTAGGCCCATAGGCCTATACTGGAGTATAAGCCCAATGTATGTATAAATCCATACGGGGTGGACGTTTTGGGGTCTAGGTGGGCCACTAATGGTCCAATGGTGTCGTATGAGGTCTTATTTTGAAGCTCTCATGCGCAGTTGGTTGTAGTAAGTAAAGTGGGCATTTTGGGGCAGTGAAGGAAGGTATTTGGGGTCGAGATGGACCATCCTTGGTCCGAATGCGTCCTGGGAGGTGTCATTTTGTAGTTCTCGGGGTGTACAATCCGATTTGAGGGATGTTCCCGTCATCTGTGACGTCATCGATGACGTCATCAGTAGGAGTAGTAGCCAAAGTGTGCATTTTGGGGCAGTACAGGAAGGTATTTGGTGTAGAGATGGACCATCCCTGGTCCGATTGTGTCGTGGGAGGTGTTATTTTGTAGCTCTCGGGGTGTAGACCCCGATTTGAGGGATGTTCACGTCATCTGTGACGCCATCGGTGACGTCATCAGTACGAGTAGTAGCGAAAGTGAGCATTTTGGGGCAGTGCAGGAAGGTATTTTGGGTAGAGAGGGGCCATTCTCAGTCCGAATGCGTCGTGGGAGGTGTCATCTTGTAGTTCTCGGGGCGCAAACCCCGATTTGAGGGCTGTCCACAGCATCTGTGGCGTCATTGGTGACGTCATCAGTAGGAGTAGTAGCGAAAGTGAGCCTTTTGGGGCAGTGAAGGAAGGTATTTGGGGTAGCGATGGACCACTATTGGTCCGAATGTGTCATGAGAGGTGTCATGTTGTAGCTCTTGGGGTGTAGACCCCAATTTGAGGCATGGTCGCGTCATCTGTGACGCCATCGGTGACGTCATCAGTAGGAGTAGTAGCCAAACAGAGCATTTTGTGGCAATGAAAGAAGGTATTTGGTGTAGAGATGGACCATCCTTGGTCAGAATGCGTCCTGTGGGGTGTCATCTTGTAGCCTTCGGGGTGGAGATCACGATTTGGGGAAGTCCACAGCATCTGTGACGTCATTGGTGACGAAATCAGTACAAGTAGTAGCGAAAGTTAGCATTTTGGGGCAGTAAGGGAAGGTATTTGGTGTAGAGATAGACCATCCATATCTGTCATGCATTATACCAAATCTGTTCTGTATTATACCATATCTGTCCTGAATTATACCATATCTGTGCTGTATTATACCATATCTGTCCTGAATTATACCATATCTGTGCTGTATTATACCATATCTGTCCTGTGTTATACAATATCTGTCTGTATTATACCAAGTCTGTCCTGTATTGTACAATATTTGTCCTCTATTATACCATATATGTCCTGTATTATGCCAAATCTGTCCTGTATTATACAGTATCTGTCCTTTATTATACCAAATCTGTGCTGTATTATAGCATATCTATACTGTATTGTACCATATGTCCTGTATTTTACAATATATGTTCTGTGTTATACAATATTTGCCCTCTATTATACCATATCTGTGCTGTATTATACCATATGTGATGTATTATACAATATCTGTCCTGTATTATACCATATCTGTGCTGTATTGTATCATATATGTCCTGTGTTATACCATATCTGTGCTGTATTATACACTGTTTGTCCTCTAATATACCATATCTGAGATGCATTATACCATATATCTGTGCTGTATTATACCATATCTGTCCTGCATTATACCAAATATGTGCGGTATTATACCATATCTGTGCTGTATTATCCCGTGTCTGTACTGTATTATACAGTATCTGTCCTGTATTGTACCATATATGTTCTGTATTATACCATATGTCTTGTATTATACTATGTTTGTCCTCTATTGTATCATATCTGTCATGCATCATACCATATATATGTGCTGTATTATACCATATCTGTCCTGCATTATACCAAATCTGTGCTGTACTATACCATATCTGTCTTGAATTATAACATATCTGTGCTTTATTATACAATATCTGTCCTGCATTATACCAAATCTGTGCTGTATTATACCATATCTGTCTTGAATTATACCATATCTGTGCTGTATTATACCATATCTGTTCTGTGTTATCCAATATCTATCCTGTATGGTACCATGTTTTATTATACAATATAAGTTCTGTATTATACAAAATCTGTGCTGTATTATACAGTATATGTCCTGTATTATATAAAATCTGTGCAGTATTATACAATATTTGCCCTCTATTATACCATATCTGTGCTGTATTATACCATATGTGATGTATTATACAATATCTGTCCTGTATTATGCCATATCTGTGCTGTATTGTATCATATATGTCCTGTGTTATACCATATCTGTGCTGTATTTACAGTATCTGGCCTGTATTGTACCATATATGACCTGTATTATACCATATCTGTCCTGTATTATACAATGTTTGTCCTCTAATATACCATATCTGAGATGCATTATACCATATATCTGTGCTGTATTATACCATATCTGTCCTGCATTATACCAAATATGTGCGGTATTATACCATATCTGTGCTGTATTATCCCGTGTCTGTACTGTATTATACAGTATCTGTCCTGTATTGTACCATATATGTCCTGTATTATACCATATCTGGCTTGTATTATACAATGTTTGTCCTCTATTGTATCATATCTGTCCTGCATTATACCAAATCTGTTCTGTACTATACCATATCTGTCCTGAATTATAACATATCTGTGCTTTATTATACAATATCTGTCCTGCATTATACCAAATCTGTGCTGTATTATACCATATCTGCCTTGAATTATACCATATCTGTGCTGTATTATACCATATCTGTTCTGTGTTATACAATATCCGCTCTGTATTTTACCAAATCTATCCTGTATGGTACCATGTTTGTCCTCTATTATACAATATAAGTTCTGTATTATACAAAATCTGTGCTGTATTATACAGTATATGTCCTGTATTATATAAAATCTGTGCAGTATTATGCAATATTTGCCCTCTATTATACCATATCTGTGCTGTATTATACCATATCTGTGCTGTATTGTATCATATATGTCCTGTGTTATACCATATCTGTGCTGTATTTTACAGTATCTGTCCTGTATTGTACCATATATGACCTGTATTATACCATATCTGTCCTGTATTATACAATGTTTGTCCTCTAATATACCATATCTGAGATGCATTATACCTAATATCTGTGCTGTATTATACCATATCTGTCCTGCATTATACCAAATATGTGCGGTATTATACCATATCTGTGCTGTATTATACCATATCTGTGATGTATTATGCCATATCTGTGCTGTATTGTATCATATATGTCCTGTGTTGTACCATATCTGTGCTGTATTATACAGTATCTGTCCTGTATTATACCATATTTGTCATTCAATATACCATATATGTGCTGTATTATCCCGCGTCTGTACTGTATTATACAGTATCTGTCCTGTATTGTACCATATATGTCCTGTATTATACCATATCTGTCTTGTATTATACAATGTTTGTCCTCTATTATATCATATCTGTCATGCATTATACCATATATATGTGCTGTATTATACCATATCTGCCTTGCATTATACCAAATCTGTGCTGTACTATACCATATCTGTCCTGAATTATAACATATCTGTGCTGTATTATACAATATCTGTCCTGCATTATACCAAATCTGGGCTGTATTATACCATATCTGTCTTGAATTATACCATATCCGTGCTGTATTATACCATATCTGTTCTGTGTTATGCCATATCTGTTCTGTATTTTACCAGATCTATCCTGTATGGTACCATGTTTGTCCTCTATTATACAATATAAGTTCTGTATTATACAAAATCTGTGCTGTATTATACAGTATATGTCCTGTATTATATAAAATCTGTGTAGTATTATACGATATCTGTCCTGTATTGTACCATACATGTCCTGTATTATACAACATATGTTCTGTATTATACAATTTTTGCCCTCTATTATACCATATCTGTGCTGTGTTATACCGGAGCTCAGAGCTCGGAAATGACGTCATCGCAGGCATGCGCAGAGTGTGTGTGTGTGTGTGTGTGTGTATGTATGTCTCTGTGTGTGTGTGCTTGGGAGTGTGTTTCTTGGATCGGAGCTCTTGGAGCTCAAAGCCTGTGGAGCTCAGAGCTGACCCCCGGCGCGCAAAGGTTTCCACCGCGTGGAAACCTTTACACCGCGCGAGCTCTGAGCTCCGGTATAACACAGCACAGATATGGTATAATAGAGGGCAAAAATTGTATAATACAGAACATATGTTGTATAATACAGGACATGTATGGTACAATACAGGACAGATATGGTATAATACTACACAGATTTTATATAATACAGGACATATACTGTATAATACAGCACAGATTTTGTATAATACAGAACTTATATTGTATAATAGAGGACAAACATGGTACCATACAGGATAGATCTGGTAAAATACAGAACAGATATGGTATAATACAGAACAGATATGGTATAATACAGCACGGATATGGTATAATTCAAGA
>JAVTVY010025495.1:0-109842 GCA_036873755.1 Hanleya hanleyi
GTTCATTTGGGGGCCGAGAGCCCTAGTTCATTTGGGGGCCGAGAGCCCTAGTTCATTTGGGGAACGATAGCTCTAGTTCATTTGGGGACGATAGCCTTAGTTCATTTGGGGACGATAGCCCTAGTTCATTTGGGGGACGATAGCTCTAGTTCATTTGGGGGCCGATAGCCCTAGTTCATTTGGGGGCCGATAGCCCTAGTTCATTTGGGGGACGATAGCCCTAGTTCATTTGGGGGACGTTCATTTGGGGATGATAGCTCTAGTTCATTTGGGGGACGTTCATTTGGTGGACGATAGCCCTAGTTCATTTGGGGGATCATAGCTCTAGTTCATTTGGGGGACGATGGCTCTAGTTCATTTGGGGACGATAGCCTTAGTTCATTTGGGGACGATAGCCCTAGTTCATTTGGGGGACGATAGCTCTAGTTCATTTGGGGACGATAGCCTTAGTTCATTTGGGGGACGATAGCCCTAGTTCATTTGGGGGCCGATAGCTCTAGTTCATTTGGGGGCCGATAGCTCTAGTTCATTTGGGGGCCGATAGCTCTAGTCCATTTGGGGGACGATAGCTCTAGTCCATTTGGGGGACGATAGCCCTAGTTCATTTGGGGGACGATAGCTCTAGTTCATTTGGGGGACGATAGCTCTAGTTCATTTGGGGGACGATAGCTCTAGTTCATTTGGGGGCCGATAGCTCTAGTTCATTTGGGGGACGATAGCTCTAGTTCATTTGGGGACGATTGCCCTAGTTCATTTGGGAGACAATAGCTCTAGTTCATTTGGGGGATGATAGCTCTAGTTCATTTGGGGACGATAGCCCTAGTTCATTTGGGGGCCGATAGCTCTAGTTCATTTTGGCACGATAGCCCTAGTTCATTTGGGGGACGATAGCTCTAGTTCATTTGGGGGACGTTAGCTCTAATTCATTTGGGGGACGTTAGCTCTAGTTCATTTGGGGGGACGATAGCTCTAGTTCATTTGGGCACGATAGCCCTAGTTCATTTGGGGGACGTTCATTTCGGGGACAATAGCTCTACTTCATTTGGGGGCCGAGAGCCCTAGTTCATTTGGGGGCCGATAGCCCTAGTTCATTTGGGGGCCGATAGCCCTAGTTCATTTGGGGGACGATAGCCCTAGTTCATTTGGGGGACGTTCATTTGGGGATGATAGCTCTAGTTCATTTGGGGGACGTTCATTTGGTGGACGATAGCCCTAGTTCATTTGGGGGACCATAGCTCTAGTGCATTAGGGGGAAGATAGCTCTAGTTCATTTGGGGACGATAGCCTTAGTTCATTTGCGGACGATAGCCCTAGTTCATTTGGGGGACGATAGCTCTAGTTCATTTGGGGACGATAGCCTTAGTTCATTTGGGGGACGATAGCCCTAGTTCATTTGGGGGCCGATAGCTCTAGTTCATTTGGGGGCCGATAGCTCTAGTTCATTTGGGGGCCGATAGCTCTAGTCCATTTGGGGGACGATAGCTCTAGTCCATTTGGGGGACGATAGCCCTAGTTCATTTGGGGGACGATAGCTCTAGTTCATTTGGGGGACGATAGCTCTAGTTCATTTGGGGGACGATAGCTCTAGTTCATTTGGGGGCCGATAGCTCTAGTTCATTTGGGGGACGATAGCTCTAGTTCATTTGGGGGACGATAGCTCTAGTTCATTTGGGGGACGATAGCTCTAGTTCATTTGGGGGCCGATAGCTCTAGTTCATTTGGGGGACGATAGCTCTAGTTCATTTGGGGACGATAGCCCTAGTTCATTTGGGGGCCGATAGCTCTAGTTCATTTGGGCACGATAGCTCTAGTTCATTTGGGGGCCGATAGCTCTAGTTCATTTTGGCACGATAGCCCTAGTTCATTTGGGGGACGATAGCTCTAGTTCATTTGGGGGACGTTAGCTCTAATTCATTTGGGGGACGTTAGCTCTAGTTCATTTGGGGGGACGATAGCTCTAGTTTATTTGGGGGACGATAGCTCTAGTTCATTTGGGCACGATAGCCCTAGTTCATTTGGGGCCCGATAGCTCTAGTTCATTTGGGCACGATAGCCCTAGTTCATTTGGGGGACGTTCATTTCGGGGACAATAGCTCTACTTCATTTGGGGGACGATAGCCCTAGTTCATTTGAGGGCCGATATCTCTAGTTCATTTGGGGGATGTTCATTTGGGGGACGATAGCTATAGTTCATTTGGGGGACGATAGCTCTAGTTCATTTGGGGGACGATAGCTCTAGTTCATTTGGGGGACGATAGCTCTAGTTCATTTGGGGCACGATAGCTCTAGTTCAATTGGGGGACGATAGCTCTAGTTCATTTGGGCACGATAGCCCTACTTCATTTGGGGGACGTTCATTTGGGGGACGATAGCTCTAGTTCATTTGGTAGACGTGCATTTGGGGGACGATAGCCCTAGTTCATTTGGGGGACCATAGCTCTTAGTTCATTTGGGGGACGTTTATTTGGGACGATAGCTCAAGTTCATTTGGGGGACGATAGCCCTAGTTCATTTGGGGGACCATAGCTCGTTCATTTGGGGGACGATAGCTCTAGTTCATTTGGGGGACGATAGCTCTAGTTCATTTGGGGGACGATAGCTCTAGTTCAATTGGGGGACGATAGCGCTGGTGCATTTGGGCACAATAGCCCTAGTTCATTTGGGGGACGATAGCTCTAGTTCATTTGGGGGACGATATCCCTAGTTTATTTGGGGGATCATAGCTCTTAGTTCATTCGGGGGCCGAGAGCCCTAGTTCATTTGGGGGCCGAGAGCCCTAGTTCATTTGGGGGCCGAGAGCCCTAGTTCATTTGGGGGCCGAGAGCCCTAGTTCATTTGGGGGCCGATAGCCCTAGTTCATTTGGGGGCCGATAGCCCTAGTTCATTTGGGGGACGATAGCCCTAGTTCATTTGGGGGACGTTCATTTGGGGATGATAGCCCTAGTTCATTTGGGGGACGATAGCTCTAGTTCATTTGGAGGACGATAGCTCTAGTTCAGTTGGGGGCCGATAGCTCTAGTTCATTTGGGGGACGATAGCTCTAGTTCATTTGTGGGACGATAGACCTAGTTCATTTGGGGACGTTCATTTGGGGGACGATAGCTCTATTTCATTTGGGGGACTATAGCTCTATTTCATTTGGGGGACGATAGCTCTAGTTCATTTGGGGGCCGATAGATCTAGTTCATTTGGGGGACGATAGCCCTAGTTCATTTGGGAGACGATAGCTCTAGTTCATTTGGGGGATGATAGCTCTAGTTCATTTGGGGACGATAGCCCTAGTTCATTTGGGGGCCGATAGCTCTAGTTCATTTGGGCACGATAGCCCTAGTTCATTTGGGGGACGATAGCCCTAGTTCATTTGGGGGCCGATAGCTCTAGTTCATTTTGGCACAATAGCCCTAGTTCATTTGGGGGACGATAGCTCTAGTTCATTTGGGGGACGTTAGTTCTAGTTCATTTGGGGGACGTAAGCTCTAGTTCATTTGGGGGACAATAGCTCTAGTTCATTCGGGGACGATAGCCCTAGTTCATTTGGGGGCCGATAGCTCTAGTTCATTTGGGAACGATAGCCCTAGTTCATTTGGGGGACGTTCATTTCGGGGACAATAGCTCTAGTTCATTTGGGGGACAATAGCTCTAGTTCATTTGGGGACGATAGCCCTAGTTTATTTGGGAGCCGATAGCTCTAGTTCATTTGGGCACGATAGCTCTAGTTCATTTGGGGGACGTTCATTTCGGGGACAATAGCTCTAGTTCATTTGGGGGACGATAGCCCTAGTTCATTTGGGGGCCGATAGCTCTAGTTCATTTGGGGGACGTTCATTTGGGGGAGGATAGCTCTAGTTCATTTGGGGGACGATAGCCCTAGTTCATTTGTGGGACGATAGCTCTAGTTCATTTGGGGGACGATAGCTCTAGTTCATTTGGGGGACGATAGCTCTAGTTCATTTGGGCACGATTCATTTGGGGGACGTTTATTTGGGGGGACGATAGCTCTAGTTCATTTGGGGGACGTTCATTTGGGGGACGCTAGCCCTAGTTCATTTGGGGGACCATAGCTCTTAGTTCATTTGGGGGACGTTCATTTGGGGCGATAGCTCTAGTTCATTTTGGGGACGATAGCCCTAGTTCATTTGGGGGACCATAGCTGTAGTTCATTTGGGGGACGATAGCTCTAGTTCATTTGGGGACGATAGCCCTAGTTCATTTGGGGGCGGATAGCTCTAGTTCATTTGGGGGCAGATAGCTCGTTCATTTGGGGGACGATAGCCCTAGTTCATTTGGGGGACGATAGATCTAGTTCATTTGGGCAAGATAGCCCTAGTTCATTTGGGTGACGTTCATTTGGGGGACGATAGCTCCAGTTCATTTGGGGGACGATAGCTCTAGTTCATTTGGGGGACGATAGCCCTAGTTCATTTGGGGGACGATAGCCCTAGTTCATTTGGGGGACCATAGCTCTAGTTCATTTGGGGGACGTTCGTTTGGGACGATAGCTCGTTCATTTGGGGGACGATAGCCCGAGTTCATTTGGGGGACCATAGCTCTAGTTCATTTGGGGGACGATAGCTCTAGTTTATTTGGGGGACGATAGCTCTAGTTCATTTGGGGACGATAGCCCTAGTTCATTTGGGGGCCCGATAGCTCTAGTTCATTTGGGGGCCCGATAGCACTAGTTCATTTGGGGGCCGATAGCTCTAGTTCTTTGGGGGACGATATCCCTAGTTCATTGGGGGACGATAGCTCTAGTTCATTTGGGGGCCGATAGCTCTAGTTCATTTTGGCACGATAGCCCTAGTTCATTTGGGGGACGATAGCTCTAGTTCATTTGGGGGACGATAGCTCTAGTTCATTTGGGGGACGATAGCTCTAGTTCATTTGGGGCACGATAGCTCTAGTTCAATTGGGGGACGATAGCTCTAGTTCATTTGGGCACGATAGCCCTAGTTCATTTGGGGGACGTTCATTTGGGGGACGATAGCTCTAGTTCATTTGGTAGACGTGCATTTGGGGGACGATAGCCCTAGTTCATTTGGGGGACCATAGCTCTTAGTTCATTTGGGGGACGTTCATTTGGGACGATAGCTCAAGTTCATTTGGGGGACGATAGCCCTAGTTCATTTGGGGGACCATAGCTCGTTCATTTGGGGGACGATAGCTCTAGTTTATTTGGGGGACGATAGCTCTAGTTCATTTGGGGGACGATAGCTCTAGTTCAATTGGGGGACGATAGCTCTGGTACATTTGGGCACAATAGCCCTAGTTCATTTGGGGGACGATAGCTCTAGTTCATTTGGGGGACGATATCCCTAGTTTATTTGGGGGATCATAGCTCTTAGTTCATTTGGGGGCCGAGAGCCCTAGTTCATTTGGGGGCCGAGAGCCCTAGTTCATTTGGGGGCCGAGAGCCTTAGCTCATTTGGGTGCCGAGTGCCCTAGTTCATTTGGGGGCCGATAGCCCTAGTTCATTTGGGGGCCGATAGCCCTAGTTCATTTGGGGGACGATAGCCCTAGTTCATTTGGGGGACGTTCATTTGGGGATGATAGCCCTAGTTCATTTGGGGGACGATAGCTCTAGTTCATTTGGAGGACGATAGCTCTAGTTCAGTTGGGGGCCGATAGCTCTAGTTCATTTGGGGGACGATAGCTCTAGTTCATTTGTGGGACGATAGTCCTAGTTCATTTGGGGACGTTCATTTGGGGGACGATAGCTCTATTTCATTTGGGGGACTATAGCTCCATTTCATTTGGGGGACGATAGCTCTAGTTCATTTGGGGGCCGATAGATCTAGTTCATTTGGGGGACGATAGCCCTAGTTCATTTGGGAGACGATAGCTCTAGTTCATTTGGGGGATGATAGCTCTAGTTCATTTGGGGACGATAGCCCTAGTTCATTTGGGGGCCGATAGTTCTAGTTCATTTGGGCACGATAGCCCTAGTTCATTTGGGGGACGATAGCCCTAGTTCATTTGGGGGCCGATAGCTCTAGTTCATTTTGGCACAATAGCCCTAGTTCATTTGGGGGACGATAGCTCTAGTTCATTTGGGGGACGTTAGTTCTAGTTCATTTGGGGGACGTAAGCTCTAGTTCATTTGGGGGACAATAGCTCTAGTTCATTTGGGGACGATAGCCCTAGTTCATTTGGGGGACGTTCATTTCGGGGACAATAGCTCTAGTTCATTTGGGGGACAATAGCTCTAGTTCATTTGGGGACGATAGCCCTAGTTTATTTGGGAGCCGATAGCTCTAGTTCATTTGGGCACGATAGCCCTAGTTCATTTGGGGGACGTTCATTTCGGGGACAATAGCTCTAGTTCATTTGGGGGACAATAGCTCTAGTTCATTTGGGGACGATAGCCCTAGTTTATTTGGGAGCCGATAGCTCTAGTTCATTTGGGCACGATAGCTCTAGTTCATTTGGGGGACGTTCATTTCGGGGACAATAGCTCTAGTTCATTTGGGGGACGATAGCCCTAGTTCATTTGGGGGCCGATAGCTCTAGTTCATTTGGGGGACGTTCATTTGGGGGAGGATAGCTCTAGTTCATTTGGGGGACGATAGCCCTAGTTCATTTGTGGGACGATAGCTCTAGTTCATTTGGGGGACGATAGCTCTAGTTCATTTGGGGGACGATAGCTCTAGTTCATTTGGGCACGATTCATTTGGGGGACGTTTATTTGGGGGGACGATAGCTCTAGTTCATTTGGGGGACGTTCATTTGGGGGACGCTAGCCCTAGTTCATTTGGGGGACCATAGCTCTTAGTTCATTTGGGGGACGTTCATTTGGGGCGATAGCTCTAGTTCATTTTGGGGACGATAGCCCTAGTTCATTTGGGGGACCATAGCTGTAGTTCATTTGGGGGACGATAGCTCTAGTTCATTTGGGGACGATAGCCCTAGTTCATTTGGGGGCGGATAGCTCTAGTTCATTTGGGGGCAGATAGCTCGTTCATTTGGGGGACGATAGCCCTAGTTCATTTGGGGGACGATAGATCTAGTTCATTTGGGCAAGATAGCCCTAGTTCATTTGGGTGACGTTCATTTGGGGGACGATAGCTCCAGTTCATTTGGGGGACGATAGCTCTAGTTCATTTGGGGGACGATAGCCCTAGTTCATTTGGGGGACGATAGCCCTAGTTCATTTGGGGGACCATAGCTCTAGTTCATTTGGGGGACGTTCGTTTGGGACGATAGCTCGTTCATTCGGGGGACGATAGCCCGAGTTCATTTGGGGCACCATAGCTCTAGTTCATTTGGGGGACGATAGCTCTAGTTTATTTGGGGGACGATAGCTCTAGTTCATTTGGGGACGATAGCCCTAGTTCATTTGGGGGCCCGATAGCTCTAGTTCATTTGGGGGCCCGATAGCACTAGTTCATTTGGGGGCCGATAGCTCTAGTTCATTTGGGAACGATAGCCCTAGTTCATTTGGGGGACGTTCATTTCGGGGACAATAGCTCTAGTTCATTTGGGGGACAATAGCTCTAGTTCATTTGGGGACGATAGCCCTAGTTTATTTGGGAGCCGATAGCTCTAGTTCATTTGGGCACGATAGCTCTAGTTCATTTGGGGGACGTTCATTTCGGGGACAATAGCTCTAGTTCATTTGGGGGACGATAGCCCTAGTTCATTTGGGGGCCGATAGCTCTAGTTCATTTGGGGGACGTTCATTTGGGGGAGGATAGCTCTAGTTCATTTGGGGGACGATAGCCCTAGTTCATTTGTGGGACGATAGCTCTAGTTCATTTGGGGGACGATAGCTCTAGTTCATTTGGGGGACGATAGCTCTAGTTCATTTGGGCACGATTCATTTGGGGGACGTTTATTTGGGGGACGATAGCTCTAGTTCATTTGGGGGACGTTCATTTGGGGGACGCTAGCCCTAGTTCATTTGGGGACCATAGCTCTTAGTTCATTTGGGGGACGTTCATTTGGGGCGATAGCTCTAGTTCATTTTGGGGACGATAGCCCTAGTTCATTTGGGGGACCATAGCTGTAGTTCATTTGGGGGACGATAGCTCTAGTTCATTTGGGGACGATAGCCCTAGTTCATTTGGGGGCGGATAGCTCTAGTTCATTTGGGGGCAGATAGCTCGTTCATTTGGGGGACGATAGCCCTAGTTCATTTGGGGGACGATAGATCTAGTTCATTTGGGCAAGATAGCCCTAGTTCATTTGGGTGACGTTCATTTGGGGGACGATAGCTCCAGTTCATTTGGGGGACGATAGCTCTAGTTCATTTGGGGGACGATAGCCCTAGTTCATTTGGGGGACGATAGCCCTAGTTCATTTGGGGGACCATAGCTCTAGTTCATTTGGGGGACGTTCGTTTGGGACGATAGCTCGTTCATTTGGGGGACGATAGCCCGAGTTCATTTGGGGGACCATAGCTCTAGTTCATTTGGGGGACGATAGCTCTAGTTTATTTGGGGGACGATAGCTCTAGTTCATTTGGGGACGATAGCCCTAGTTCATTTGGGGGCCCGATAGCTCTAGTTCATTTGGGGGCCCGATAGCACTAGTTCATTTGGGGGCCGATAGCTCTAGTTCTTTGGGGGACGATATCCCTAGTTCATTGGGGGACGATAGCTCTAGTTCATTTGGGGGACGATAGCTCTAGTTCATTTGGGGGACGACAGCCCTAGTTCATTTGGGGGACGATAGCTCTAGTTCATTTGGAGGACGATAGCCCTAGTTCATTTGGGGGACGATAGCTCTAGTTCATTTGGGGGATGATAGCTCTAGTTCATTTGGGGGACGATAGCTGTAGTTCATTTGGGGGACGATAGCTCTAGTTCATAACCAAAACCGGTTATGACAACCAATACCATAACCAAAACCGGTTATGACTATATAATATCCAGTTTTATACTTATATATCTACCCAAGTGTAGTATCCTTATTTTCTATATTATATACCATATACAACGACAGTTTAATTGTAGCGACTCGCTTGCATATTTGGAGCATTTACTGTATGTAAAGAGTAACAAAACTGAAAATTTAAGACAGCAATGCACATTTCACCCACACAATATGCCAGACTGTTACGCATCTCGTTTTTATGTACACTTTACCCATTTTTTTATTTTTGTTATTTTAATTTTATTTTTATTTTTTATTTTTAATCATTTTGTTTACGTATTTTAGATTAGCAATGCGACTTATTATGAGTGTGAATATGAGATGGATCTATGAAATGTAACATGTCAAATGTTAGTCCTGTAACAATGTCAAAAGTCAAATGTCCGGTGTTTACGCTACCACAATTTATCAGTGACGGAAATTGGCTAAACCTCGGAAGGCCCGATTTCAGCGAAAAGTGTAACTATGAAACTATTTGTCTTCCAAGGCACAATGAAGTACATTTCGATGATGAAATCCTTCATTCCAGACGACGCGAATCTTTAATGCCCACTTCTCAGCAATTCACACAACGAATATGCACTTGGTCGCCACACACAAGCTTGTCAAACACAATCCACCATAGACAGTTTTACTGTAGTAGCTCACCTGCATATTTCGGAGAAATTACTGTATGTCAAGGTGAGTAACAAAACTGTATGTGAAGAGGAGTAACAAAACTGAATATTTAAGACCGCAACTTGCATGGTTACTAAGATATCTGTTATGGCTTTATGTAACCATGCAACAATAATTGTAAACATGCTGCACTGTATAAATTGTATCTAATAGCATTTGACATTTGACAAGCTCTAAAAGAGCGAAACCGGTTATGACAATATAATATCCGGTTTTATACTTAAATATCTACCCAAGTGTAGTGCCCTTATTTTCTGTAATATTTACCACATACAAGGACAGTTTTTACTGTAACAGCTCGCTTGCATATTTCGGAGAATTTACTGTGTGTGAAGATGAGTAACAGAACTGGATATTTGAGACAGCAACTCAACTCCCATGGTTACGGAAGATATCTATGACTTTATGTAACCATGCAACATTAATTGTAAACATGCTGCACTGTATAAATTTATCTAATAGCATGTTAACTTCGTCATTTGACAAGCTCTGAAAGAGCGAACCCGAACAAAACTGAATATTTAAGACAGCAACTTGCATGGTTACGGAAGATATCTATTATGACTTTTATGTAACCATGCAACAATAATTGTAAACATGCTGCACTGTATGAATTGTATCTAATAGCATGTTAACTTTGTCATGTGACAAGCTCTAAAAGAGCGAAACTGGTTATGACAATATAATATTAAGTTTTATACTTAAATATCCACCCACGTGTAGTGCCCTTATTTTCTGTAATATTTTCCATACGACAGTTTTACTGTTGCAGCTCGCTTGCATATTTCACAGAATTTACTGTATGTAAATACGAGGACTGGATATTTGAGACAGCAACTCGCATGGTTACTGAAGATATCTATTATATGACTTTATGTAAACATGCAACAATAATTGTAAACATGCTGCACTATATAAATTGTATCTAATAGCATGTTAACTTCGTCATTTGACAAACTCTAAAAGAGCGAAACCGGCTATGACAATATAATATCCAGTTTTATACTTATATACATGTATCTACCCATGTTTAGTGTCCTTATTTGGGAAGTTCGTCCTGTAAGGGCAACGATTTGGTGTAAGACTCATGAAATATAATTGACAAAGGATCTGCTGCAAGTTGTATTGTCAGTCTTTTGTCTAGGATATTACCTTTCCAATGGGAGGTCTTACACCAAAGCCTTGCCCATGTAAGGATCTTCAACCCGGGATCAGCATGTGCAATATAGCTTGTCAGGTAGCTTTTCAAGGTTTAACAGGATTCCCTACATGTAGTCACCTATTGTGTTTTCCTTACACGACGCATATTTCGGAGAATTTATTGGATGTGAAATTAAGTAACAAAACTGAATATTTAAGACAGCAACTCACATGGTTACGGAAGATATCTATTATGACTTTATGTAAACATGCAACAATAATTGTAAACATCCTGCACTGTATAAATTGTATCTAATAACATGTTAACTTCGTCATCTGACAAGCTCTAAAAGCGCGAAACCGGTTATGACAATATAATATCCAGTTTTATATTGATTTATCTACCCATGTGTAGCGTCTTTATTTTCTACATATATATTTTTTAATGCACACTTCATCCACCCCAATGCCGGATATGTCCGCCCAACCGTTACATCATTTTTTTTTAATTCACAGTTCACCCACCCCAATGCCGGATAGGCCTGCCCGACCGCTACCCATGTAGTTTTGTTTCTAATGCACACTTTACACACACAATATGCCAGACTGTTACGCATGTTGTTTTTATCTACACTTTACCCATTTTGATTTGTTTTTTAATTTAATTTTTTATTATTGTTATTTTAATGCAGGCCTTTATTTTTATTTTTTACTTTTATCATTTATTTTTATTTTTTACTTTTATCATTTTGTTTACGGATTTTGGAATTGGCGAAATGGTGGAAGGTGCGATTTCAGCGAAATGTGCATGTAATAAAAAAATATGTTGAATTCCAAAATTGTCACGATTTCTTTATCATTTTGTTTATGTATTTTAGATTAGCAATATGACTTATTAGGAGTGTGAATATGCGATGGATCTATGAAATGTAACAAGTCAAATGTTAGTCCTGTAACAGTCAAAAAGTCATGTCCGGGGTTCACACAATTACAGGAATTTATCAGCGACGGGATCTTGCTCGCAACACACAAGCTTGTCAAACACAATCCACCATAGACAGTTTTACTGTAGCGGCTCGCCTGCATATTTCAGAGAATTTACTGTAACAGAACTGGATATTTAAGACAGCAACTCGCATGGTTACGGAAGATATCTATTATGACTTTATGTAACCATGCAACAATATTTGTAAACATGCTGCACTGTATAAGTTGTATCTAAGAGCATGTTAACTTCGTCATTTGACAAGCTCTAAAAGAGCGAAACCGGTTATGACAATATAATATCCAGTTTTGTACTTAAATATCTACCCAAGTGTAGTGTCCTTATAAACCACATACAACCACAGTACTAGCGGCTGTATGTGAAGATGAGTAACAAAACTGAGTGTATGTGAAGATGAGTAACAAAACTGAATATTTATGACAGCAACTTGCATGGTTACGGAAGATATCTACGACTTTATGTAACCATGCAACAATAATTGTAAACATGCTGCACTGTATAAATTGTATTTAATAGCATGTTAACTTCGTCATTTGACAAGCTCTAAAAGAGCGAATCCGGTTATGACAACATCCAGTTTTATACTTATATATCTACATGTAGCACGTGTAGTGTCCTTATTTTCTATATATTTTAATGCACACTCCACCCACCCCAATCCCGGATAGGTCCACTCACTGTTATGTATGTAGTTTTTTTATGCACACTTCACCCACCCAATGCCGGATAGGCCTGCCTGACCACTACGCATGAAGCTTTTTTTTATGTACACTTCACCCACACAATATGCCCAACTGTTACGCATGTTTTTATGTACACTTTACCCATTTTAATTTTTTTTAATATTTTGGATTAGCAATGCGTCTTAGCTTTTTTTATGCACACTTTACTCCCAATATGCCCGACTGATACGCATGTTGTTTTTATGTAGTTTACCCATTTTAATTTGAAACGGCGGAAGGCGTGATTTCAGCGAAATGTACACGTAATAATAAAATCTGTTGAATTTCAAAATTGTCAGGAGTTCTTTATCATTTTTTTGACGTATTTTAGATTAGCAATGCGACTTATTATGAGTGTGAATATGAGATGGAGCTATGAATGTAACAAGTCAAATGTCAAAAAGTCATGTCCAGGGTGTACATAATTACCGCAATTTATCAGCGACGTGAACTTGCTCGCCACACACAAGCTTGTCAAACACAATCCATCATAGACAGTTTTACTGTAGCGGCTCGCCTGCATATTTCAGAGAATTTACTGTATGTGAAGACAACAGAACTGGATATTTAAGACAGCAACTCGCATGGTTACATAATATATCTATTATGACTTTATGTAACCATGCTACAATATTTGTAAACATGCTGCACTGTATAAATAGTATCTAAGAGCATGTTAACTTCATCATTTGACAAGCTCTAAAAGAGCGAAACCGGTTATGACAATAGAATATCCAGTTTTATACTTAACTATCTACCCAAGTGTAGTGTCCTTATTAACCACATACAACCACAGTACTAGCGGCTCGCCTGCATATTTCGGAGAATTTACTGTATGTGAAGGTGAGCAACAAAACTGACTGTATGTGAAGATAAGTAACAAAACTGAATATTTAAGATAGCAACTTGCATGGTTACGGAAGATATCTATTAGGACTTTTATGTAACCATGCAACAATAATTGTAACCATGCTGCACTGTATAAATTGTATCTAATAGCATGTTAACTTTGTCATTTGACAAGCTCTAAAAGAGCTAAACCAGTTATGACAATATAATATTAAGTTTTATACTTAAATATCTACCCACTTACTTTCTGTAATATTTACCATATACGACAGTTTTACTGTAGCTCGCTTGCATATTTCGGAGAATTTACTGTATGTTACCTTCGTCATTTGACAAGCTCCAAGAGCTAAACCGGTTATGACAATATCCAGTTATATACTTATATATCTACCCATGTGTAGTGTCCTTATTTTATAATCCCATACAACCACAGTTTTACTGTAGCGGCTCGCCTGCATATTTCGGAGAATTTACTGTGTGTGAAGATGAGGAACAGAACTGAATATTTAAGACAGCAACTCACATGGTTACGGAAGATGTTACCATGCAACAATAACTGTAAACATGCTGCACTGTATAAATTGTATCTAATAGCATCTTTAACTTTGTCATTTGACAAGCTCTAAAAGAGCGAATCCGGTTATGACAATATCCAGTTTTATACTTATATATCTACATATAGCACGTGTAGTGTCCTTATTTTCTATATATTTTAATGCACACTTCACCCACCCCAAACCCGGATAGGTCTTGTATCTAATAGCATGTTAACTTAGCTTTTTTTATGCACACTTTACTCACCCCAAGATGCCCGACTGTTACGCATGTTGTTTTTATGTAGTTTACCCATTTTAATTTGAAACGGTGGAAGGCGTGATTTCAGCGAAATGTACACGTAATGAAAAAATCTGTTGAATTTCAAATTATGTATGTAGTTTTTTTATGCACACTTCACCCACCCCAATGCCGGATAGGCCTGCCTGACCGCTATGCATGAAACTTTTTTTATGTACACTTCACCGACACAATATGCCCAACAGTTACGCATGTTTTTATGTACACTTTACCCATTTTAAATTTTTTTAATATTTTGGATTAGCAATGCGGCTTAGCTTTTTTTATGCACACTTTACTCACCCCAATATGCCCGACTGTTACGCATGTTGTTTTTATGTAGTTTACCCATTTTAATTTGGAACGGCGGAAGGCATGATTTCAGCGAAATGTACACGTAATAAAACAATCTGTTGAATTTCAAAATTGTCAGTGTCCTTATTTTCTATATATTTTAATGCACACTCCACCCACCCCAATCCCGGATAGGTCCACCTGACCGTTATGTATATAGTGTTTTATGCACACTTCACCCACCCCAATGCCGGATAGGCCTGAGTGACCGCTACGCATGAAGCTTTTTTTATGTACACTTCACCCACACAATATGCCCAACTGTTACGCATGTTTTTATGGACACTTTACCCATTTTTTTTTTTTTTTAATATTTTGGATTAGCAATGCGGCTTAGTTTTTTTTATGCACACTTTACTCACCCCAATATGCCCGACTGTTACGCATGTTGTTTTTATGTACAGTTTACCCATTTTAATTTTTTTCTTAATTTTAAACGGCGGAAGGCGTGAGTTTAGCGAAATGTACACGTAACAAAAAAAATGTTGAATTCCAAAATTGTCAGTTCTTTTTTTTGTTTACGTATTTTAGATTAGCAATGTGTGAATACGAGATGGCTCTATGAAATGTAACAAGTCAAAAGTCAAATGCCCGTGGTTTACGTTACCGCAATTTATCGGCGACGGGAATTGGCGAAAGGCGGGATTTCAGTGAAACGTACATGTAATAAAAAAATATGTTGAACATGAGTGTGAATATGGGATGGATCTATGAAATGTAACAAGTCAAAAGTCAAATGTCCGGGGTTTACGCTACTGCAATTTATCGGCGACAGGAAACGGCGGAAGGCGGGATTTCAGAACAAATCCAGTTATGACGATATAATATGCAGTTCTACCCACATACAACGACAGTTTTGCGGACATTTGACAAGCTCTAATAGAGCAAAACGGGTTATGACAATACCCATGTGTAGTGTTCTTATTTTATAACAACATACAACCAGTTTTACTGTAGCGGCTCGCCTGCATATTTCGGAGAATTTACTGTATGTGAAGATGAGCAACAGACCTGGATATTTAAGACAGCAAGTCGCATGGTTACGGAAGATATATATGACTTTATGTAACCATGCAACAATAACTGTAAACATGCTGCACTGTATAAATTGTATCTAATAGCATGTTAACTTCGTCATTTGACAAGCTCTAAAAGAGCGAATCCGGTTATGACAACATCCAGTTTTATACTTATATATCTACATGTACCATATCCTTATTTTCTATATATTTTAATGCACGTCACCCACCCCAATGCCGGATAGGTTCGCCCGATCGTTATGCATATAGTTTTTTTTTATGTACACTTCACCCACACAATATGCCCAACTGTTACGCATGTTTTTATGTACACCCATTTTAATTTTTTTTAAATATTTTGGATTATCAACGCGGCTTAGTTTTTTTATGCACACTTTACTCCCAATATGCCCGACTGATACGCATGTTGTTTTTATGTAGTTTACTCATTTTAATTTGAAACGGCGGAAGGCGTGATTTCAGCGAAATGTACACGTAATAATAAAATCTGTTGAATTTCAAAATTGTCAGGAGTTCTTTATCATTTTTTTTTACGTATTTTAGATTAGCAATGCGACTTATTATGAGTGTGAATATGAGATGGAGCTATGAATGTAACAAGTCAAATGTCAAAAAGTCATGTCCGGGGTGTACATAATTACCGCAATTTATCAGCGCCGTGAACTTGCTCGCCACACACAAGCTTGTTAAACACAATCCATCATAGACAGTTTTACTGTAGCGGCTCGCCTGCATATTTCAGAGAATTTACTGTATGTGAAGACAACATAACTGGATATTTAAGACAGCAACTCGCATGGTTACAGAATATATCTATTATGACTTTATGTAACCATGCAACAATATTTGTAAACATGCTGCACTGTATAAATAGTATCTAAGAGCATGTTAACTTCATCATTTGACAAGCTCTAAAAGAGCGAAACCGGTTATGACAATAGAATATCCAGTTTTATACTTAAATATCTACCCAAGTGTAGTGTCCTTATTAACCACATACAACCACAGTACTAGCGGCTCGCCTGCATATTTCGGAGAATTTACTGTATGTGAAGGTGAGCAACAAAACTGACTGTATGTGAAGATAAGTAACAAAACTGAATATTTAAGATAGCAACTTGCATGGTTACGGAAGATATCTATTAGGACTTTTATGTAACCATGCAACAATAATTGTAAACATGCTGCACTGTATAAATTGTATCTAATAGCATGTTAACTTTGTCATTTGACAAGCTCTAAAAGAGCTAAACCAGTTATGACAATATAATATTAAGTTTTATACTTAAATATCTACCCACCTATTTTCTGTAATATTTACCATATACGACAGTTTTACTGTAGCTCGCTTGCATATTTCGGAGAATTTACTGTATGTTACCTTCGTCATTTGACAAGCTCCAAGAGCTAAACCGGTTATGACAATATCCAGTTATATACTTATATATCTACCCATGTGTAGTGCCCTTATTTTATAATCCCATACAACCACAGTTTTACTGTAGCGGCTCGCCTGCATATTTCGGAGAATTTACTGTGTGTGAAGATGAGGAACAGAACTGAATATTTAAGACAGCAACTCACATGGTTACGAAAGATGTAACCATGCAACAATAACTGTAAACATGCTGCACTGTATAAATTGTATTTAATAGCATCTTTAACTTTGTCATTTGACAAGCTCTAAAAGAGCGAATCCGGTTATGACAATATCCAGTTTTATACTTATATATCTACATATAGCACGTGTAGTGTCCTTATTTTCTATATATTTTAATGCACACTTCACCCACCCCAAACCCGGATAGGTCTTGTATCTAATAGCACGTTAACTTAGCTTTTTTTTATGCACACTTTACTCACCCCAAGATGCCCGACTGTTACGCATGTTGTTTTTATGTAGTTTACCCATTTTAATTTGAAACGGTGGAAGGCGTGATTTCAGTGAAATGTACACGTAATGAAAAAATCTGTTGAATTTCAAATTATGTATGTAGTTTTTTATGCACACTTCACCCACCACAATGCCGGATAGGCCTGCCTGACCGCTATGCATGAAGCTTTTTTTTATGTACACTTCACCGACACAATATGCCCAACAGTTACGCATGTTTTTATGTACACTTTACCCATTTTAAATTTTTTTAATATTTTGGATTAGCAATGCGGCTTAGCTTTTTTATGCACACTTTACTCACCCCAATATGCCCGACTGTTACGCATGTTGTTTTTATGTAGTTTACCCATTTTAATTTGAAACGGCGGAAGGCGTGATTTCAGCGAAATGTACACGTAATAAAAAAATCTGTTGAATTTCAAAATTGCCAGTGTCCTTATTTTCTATATATTTAATGCACACTCCACCCACCCCAATCCCGGATAGGCCCACCTGACCGTTATGTATATAGTTTTTTATGCACACTTCACCCACCCCAATGCCGGATAGGCCTGTCTGACCGCTAGGCATGAAGTTTTTTTTATATACACTTCACCCACACAATATGCCCAACTGTTACGCATGTTTTTATGGACACTTTACCCATTTTATTTTTTTTTTTATATTTTGGATTAGCAATGCGGCTTAGTTTTTTTTGTGCACACTTTACTCACCCCAATATGCCCGACTGTTACGCATGTTGTTTTTATGTACAGTTTACCCATTTTAATTTTTTTTTTAATTTTAAACGGCGGAAGGCGTGAGTTTAGCGAAATGTACACGTAACAAAAAAAAATGTTGAATTACAAAATTGTTAGTTCTTTTTGTTGTTTACGTATTTTAGATTAGCAATGTGTGAATACGAGATGGATCTATGAAATGTAACAAGTCAAAAGTCAAATGCCCGTGGTTTACGTTACCGCAATTTATCGGCGACGGGAATTGGCGAAAGACGGGATTTCAGCGAAACATACATGTAATAAAAAAATATGTTGAACATGAGTGTGAATATGGGATGGATCTATGAAATGTAACAAGTCAAAAGTCAAATGTCCGGGGTTTACGCTACTGCAATTTATCGGCGACAGGAAACGGCGGAAGGCGGGATTTCAGAACAAATCCAGTTATGACGATATAATATGCAGTTCTACCCACATACGACAGTTTTGCGGACATTTGACAAGCTCTAATAGAGCAAAACGGGTTATGACAATACCCATGTGTAGTGTTCTTATTTTATAACCACATACAATCAGTTTTACTGTAGCGGCTCGCCTGCATATTTCGGAGAATTTACTGTATGTGAAGATGAGCAACAGAACTGGATATTTAAGACAGCAACTCCCATGGTTACGGAAGATATATATGACTTTATGTAACCATGCAACAATAACTGTAAACATGCTGCACTGTATAAATTGTATCTAATAGCATGTTAACTTCGTCATTTGACAAGCTCTAAAAGAGCGAATCCGGTTATGACAACATCCAGTTTTATACTTATATATCTACATGTACCATATCCTTATTTTCTATATATTTTAATGCACACTTCACCCACCCCAATGCCGGATAGGTTCGCCCGACCGTTATGCATGTATTTTTTTTATGTACACTTCACCCACACAATATGCCCAACTGTTACGCATGTTTTTATGTACACCCATTTTAATTTTTTTTTAAATATTTTGGATTAGCAATGCGGCTTAGTTTTTTTATGCACACTTTACTCACCCCAATATGCCCGACTGTTACGCATGTTGTTTTTATGTACAGTTTACCCATTTAAATTGTTTTTTAAACGGCGGAAGGCGTGATTTCAGCGAAATGTACACGTAATAACAAAATGTTGAATTCCAAAATTGTCAGTTCTTTATCATTTTGTTTACGTATTTTAGATTAGCAATATGTGAATACGAGATGGATCTATGAAATGTAACAAGTCAAAAGTCAAATGCCCGGGGTTTACGCTACCGCGAAACGGTAGGTAGGCGGGCGAAATGGGGGAAGGCGGGATTTCAGCGAAACGTACATGTGATAAAAAAATATGTTGAATATGGGATGGATCTATGAAATGTAACAAGTGAAAAGTCGAATGCCCGGGGTTTACGCTACCGCGAAATGGTAGGAAGGCGGGCGAAATTGGCGAAACGGTAGGAAGGCCGGCGAAATTGGCGAAACGGCGGAAGGCGGGATTTCGGCGAAACGTACACGTAATAAAAAAATATGTTGAATGCGAGTGTGAATATGAGATTGATTTATGGGCGACGGGAATTGGCGAAACGGCGGAAGGCGGGATTTCGGCGAAACGTACACGTAATAAAAAAATATGTTGAATGCGAGTGCAGAGACGGGAATTGGCGAAACGGTGGAAGGCGCGATTTCGGCGAAACATACACGTAATAAAAAAATATGTTGAATGCGAGTGTGAATATGAGATCGGCGACGGGAATTGGCGAAACGGCGGAAGGCGGGATTTCGGCGAAACGTACACGTAATAAAAAATATGCTGAATGCGAGTGTGAATATGAGATCGGCGACGGGAATTAGCGGGAGGCGGGATTTCGGCGAAACGTACACGTAATAAAAAAATATGTTGAATGCGAGTGTGAATATGAGATTGATTTATGGGCGACGGGAATTGGCGAAACGGCGGAAGGCGGGATTTCGGCGAAACGTACACGTAATAAAAAAATATGTTGAATGCGAGTGTGAATATGAGGTCGGCGACGGGTATTGAGAAACGGCGGAAGGCGGGATTTCGGCGAAACGTACACGTAATAAAAAAATATGTTGAATGCGAGTGTGAATATGAGATCGGCGACGGGAATTGGCGAAACGGCGGAAGGCGGGATTTCGGCGAAACGTACACGTAATAAAAAAATATGTTGAATGCGAGTGTGAATATGAGGTCGGCGACGGGTATTGAGAAACGGCGGAAGGGGGGATTTCGGCGAGACGTACACGTAATAAAAAAATATGTTGAATGCGAGTGTGAATAAGAGATCGGCGACGGGAATTGGTGAAACGGCGGAAGGCGGGATTTCGGCGAAACGTACACGTAATAAAAAAATATGTTGAATGCGAGTGTGAATATGAGATCGGCGACGGGAATTGGCGAAATGGAGAAAGGCGGGATTTCGGCGAAACGTACACGTAATAAAAAAATATGTTGTATGGGAGTGTGAATAAGAGATCGGCGACGGGAATTAGCGAAACGGCGGAAGGCGGGATTTTGGCGAAACGTACACGTTATAAAAAAATATGTCGAATGCGAGTGTGAATATGAGATCGGCGACGGGAATTGGGAAACGGCGGAAGGCGGGATTTCGGCGAAACGTACACGTAATAAAAAAATATGTTGAATGCGAGTGTGAATATGAGGTCGGCGACGGGAATTGGCGAAACGGCGGAAGGCGGTATTTCGGCGAAACGTACACGTAATAAAAAAATATGTTGAATGCGAGTGTGAATATGTGGTCGGCGACGGGAATAGGGAAACAGCGGAAGGCGGGATTTCGGCGAAACGTACACGTAATAAAAAAATATGTTGAATGCGAGTGTGAATGAGATCGGCGACGGGAATTGGCGAAACGGCGGAAGGCGGGATTTTGGCGAAACGTACACGTTATAAAAAAATATGTTGAATGCGAGTGTGAATATGAGATCGGCGACGGGAATTGGGAAACGGCGGAAGGCGGGATTTCGGCGAAACGTACACGTAATAAAAAAATATGTTGAATGCGAGTGTGAATATGAGGTCGGCGACGGGAATTGGCGAAACGGCGGAAGGCGGTATTTCGGCGAAACGTACACGTAATAAAAAAATATGTTGAATGCGAGTGTGAATATGTGGTCGGCGACGGGAATAGGGAAACAGCGGAAGGCGGGATTTCGGCGAAACGTACACGTAATAAAAAAATATGTTGAATGCGAGTGTGAATGAGATCGGCGACGGGAATTGGCAAAACGGCGGAAGGCGGGATTTCGGCGAAACGTACACGTAATAAATAAATATGTTGAATGCGAGTGTGAATAGGAGATTGGCGACGGGAATTGGCGAAACGGCGGAAGGCGGGATTTCGACGAAACGTACACGTAATAAAAAAATATGTTGAATGCGAGTGTGAATATGAGATTGATTTATCGGCGACGGGAATTGGCGAAACGGCGGAAGGCGGGTTTTCGGCGAAACGTACACGTAATAAAAAAATATGTTGAATGCGAGTGTGAATATGAGATTGGCGACGGGAATTGGCGAAATGGAGAAAGGCGGGATTTCGGCGAAACGTAAACGTAATAAAAAAATATGTTATATGCGAGTGTGAATATGAGATCGGCGACGGGAATTAGCGAAACGGCGGAAGGCGGGATTTTGGCGAAACGTACACGTAATACAAAAATATGTTGAATGCGAGTGTGAATATGAGATCGGCGACGGGAATTGGGAAACGGCGGAAGGCGGGATTTCGGCGAAACGTACACGTAATAAAAAAATATGTTGAATGCGAGTGTGAATATGAGATCGGCGACGGAAATTGGCGAAACGGCGGAAGGCGGGATTTCGGCGAAACGTACACGTAATAAAAAAATATGTTGAATGCGAGTGTGAATATGAGATCGGCGACGGGAATTGGCGAAACGGCGGAAGGCGGTATTTCGGCGAAACGTACACGTAATAAAAAAATATGTTGGATGCGAGTGTGAATATGAGATCGGCGACGGGAATTGGCGAAACGGCGGAAGGCGTGATTTCAGCGAAATGTACACGTAATAAAAAAATCTGTTGAATTTCAAAAAAAAAAGTGTCCTTATTTTCTATATATTTTAATGCACACTCCACCCACCCCAATTCCGGATAGGTCCACCTGACCGTTACGTATATAGTTTTTTTATACACACTTCACCCACCCCAATGCCGGATAGGGCTGAGTGACCGCTACGCCTGAATTTTTGTTTATGTACACTTCACCCACACAATATGCCCAACTGTTACGCATGTTTTTATGGACACTTTACCCATTTTATTTTTTTTTAAATATTTTGGATTAGCAATGCGGCTTAGTTTTTTTTTTATGCACACTTTACTCACCCCAATATGCCCGACTGTTACGCATGTATGTTTTTATGTACAGTTTACCCATTTTAATTTTTTTTTAAATTTTAAACGGCGGAAGGCGTGAGCTTAGCGAAATGTACACGTAACAAAAAAAATGTTGAATTCCAAAATTGTCAGTTCTTTTTTTTGTTTACGTATTTTAGATTAGCGATGTGTGAATACGAGATGGATCTATGAAATGTAACAAGTCAAAAGTCAAATGCCCGTGGTTTACGTTACCGCAATTTATCGGCGACGGGAATTGGCGAAAGGCGGGATTTCAGTGAAACGTACATGTAATAAAAAAATATGTTGAACAGGAGTGTGAATATGGGATGGATATATGAAATGTAACAAGTCAAAAGTCAAATGTCTGGGGTTTACGCTACTGCAATTTATCGGCGACAGGAAACGGCGGAAGGCGGGATTTCAGAACAAATCCAGTTATGACGATATAATATGCAGTTCTACCCACATACGACAGTTTTGCGGACATTTGACAAGCTCTAATAGAGCAAAACGGGTTATGACAATACCCATGTGTAGTGTTCTTATTTTATAACCACATACAATCAGTTTTACTGTAGCGGCTCGCCTGCATATTTCGGAGAATTTACTGTATGTGAAGATGAGCAACAGAACTGGATATTTAAGACAGCAACTCCCATGGTTACGGAAGATATATATGACTTTATGTAACCATGCAACAATAACTGTAAACATGCTGCACTGTATAAATTGTATCTAATAGCATGTTAACTTCGTCATTTGACAAGCTCTAAAAGAGCGAATCCGGTTATGACAACATCCAGTTTTATACTTATATATCTACATGTACCATATCCTTATTTTCTATATATTTTAATGCACACTTCACCCACCCCAATGCCGGATAGGTTCGCCCGACCGTTATGCATGTATTTTTTTTATGTACACTTCACCCACACAATATGCCCAACTGTTACGCATGTTTTTATGTACACCCATTTTAATTTTTTTTTAAATATTTTGGATTAGCAATGCGGCTTAGTTTTTTTACGCACACTTTACTCACCCCAATATGCCCGACTGTTACGCATGTTGTTTTTATGTACAGTTTACCCATTTAAATTGTTTTTTAAACGGCGGAAGGCGTGATTTCAGCAAAATGTACACGTAATAACAAAATGTTGAATTCCAAAATTGTCAGTTCTTTATCATATTGTTTACGTATTTTAGATTAGCAATATGTGAATACGAGATGGATCTATGAAATGTAACAAGTCAAAAGTCAAATGCCCGGGGTTTACGCTACCGCGAAACGGTAGGTAGGCGGGCGAAATGGGGGAAGGCGGGATTTCAGCGAAACGTACATGTGATAAAAAAATATGTTGAATATGGGATGGATCTATGAAATGTAACAAGTGAAAAGTCGAATGCCCGGGGTTTACGCTACCGCGAAATGGTAGGAAGGCGGGCGAAATTGGCGAAACGGTAGGAAGGCCGGCGAAATTGGCGAAACGGCGGAAGGCGGGATTTCGGCGAAACGTACACGTAATAAAAAAATATGTTGAATGCGAGTGTGAATATGAGATTGATTTATGGGCGACGGAAATTGGCGAAACGGCGGGAGGCGGGATTTCGGCGAAACGTACACGTAATAAAAAAATATGTTGAATGCGAGTGCAGAGACGGGAATTGGCGAAACGGTGGAAGGCGCGATTTCGGCGAAAAATACACGTAATAAAAAAATATGTTGAATGCGAGTGTGAATATGAGATCGGCGACGGGAATTGGCGAAACGGCGGAAGGCGGGATTTCGGCGAAACGTACACGTAATAAAAAATATGCTGAATGCGAGTGTGAATATGAGATCGGCGACGGGAATTAACGGAAGGCGGGATTTCGGCGAAACGTACACGTAATAAAAAAATATGTTGAATGCGAGTGTGAATATGAGGTCGGCGACGGGTATTGAGAAACGGCGGAAGGGGGGATTTCGGCGAGACGTACACGTAATAAAAAAATATGTTGAATGCGAGTGTGAATATGAGATCGGCGACGGAAATTGGCGAAACGGCGGAAGGCGGGATTTCGGCGAAACGTACACGTAATAAAAAAATATGTTGAATGCGAGTGTGAATATGAGATCGGCGACGGGAATTGGCGAAACGGCGGAAGGCGGGATTTCGGCGAAACGTACACGTAATAAAAAAATATGTTGAATGCGAGTGTGAATAAGAGATCGGCGACGGGAATTGGTGAAACGGCGGAAGGCGGGATTTCGGCGAAACGTACACGTAATAAAAAAATATGTTGAATGCGAGTGTGAATATGAGATCGGCGACGGGAATTGGCGAAATGGAGAAAGGCGGGATTTCGGCGAAACGTACACGTAATAAAAAAATACGTTGTATGCGAGTGTGAATATGAGATCGGCGACGGGAATTAGCGAAACGGCGGAAGGCGGCATTTTGGCGAAACGTACACGTAATAAAAAAATATGTTGAATGCGAGTGTGAATATGAGATCGGCGACGGGAATTGGGAAACGGCGGAAGGCGGGATTTCGGCGAAACGTACACGTAATAAAAAAATATGTTGAATGCGAGTGTGAATATGAGATCGGCGACGGGAATTGGCGAAACGGCGGAAGGAGGGATTTCGGCGAAACGTACACGTAATAAAAAAATATGTTGAATGCGAGTGTGAATATGAGATTGGCGACGGGAATTGGCGAAACGGCGGAAGGCGGTATTTCGGCGAAACGTACAGGTAATAAAAAAATATGTTGAATGCGAGTGTGAATATGTGGTCGGCGACGGGAATAGGGAAACAGCGGGAGGCGGGATTTCGGCGAAACGTACACGTAATAAAAAAATATGCTGAATGCGAGTGTGAATGAGATCGGCGACGGGAATTGGCAAAACGGCGGAAGGGGGGATTTCGGCGAAACGTACACGTAATAAAAAAATATGTTGAATGCGAGTGTGAATAGGAGATTGGCGACGGGAATTGGCGAAACGGTGGAAGGCGGGATTTCGACGAAACGTACACGTAATAAAAAAATATGCGAGTGTGAATATGAGGTCGGCGAGGGGAATTGGGAAACGGCGGAAGGCGGGATTTCGGCGAAACGTACACGTAATAAAAAAATATGTTGAATGCGAGTGTGAATATGAGGTCGCGACGGGTATTGAGAAACGGCGGAAGGCGGGATTTCGGCGAAACGTACACGTAATAAAAAAATATGTTGAATGCGAGTGTGAATAAGAGATCGGCGACGGGAATTGGTGAAACGGCGGAAGGCGGGATTTCGGCGAAACGTACACGTAATAAAAAAATATGTTGAATGCGAGTGTGAATATGAGATCGGCGACGGGAATTGGCGAAATGGAGAAAGGCGGGATTTCGGCGAAACGTACACGTAATAAAAAAATATGTTGTATGCGAGTGTGAATATGAGATCGGCGACGGGAATTAGCGAAACGGCGGAAGGCGGGATTTTGGCGAAACGTACACGTAATAAAAAAATATGTTGAATGCGAGTGTGAATATGAGATCGGCGACGGGAATTGGCGAAATGGAGAAAGGCGGGATTTCGGGGAAACGTACACGTAATAAAAAAATATGTTGTATGCGAGTGTGAATATGAGATCGGCGACGGGAATTAGCGAAACTGCGGAAGGCGGGACTTTGGCGAAACGTACACGTAATCAAAAAATATGTTGAATGCGAGTGTGAATATGAGATCGGCGACGGGAATTGGGAAACGGCGGAAGGCGGGATTTCGGCGAAACGTACACGTAATAAAAAAATATGTTGACTGCGAGTGTGAATATGAGATCGGCGACGGGAATTGGCGAAACGGCGGAAGGCGGGATTTCGGCGAAACGTACACGTAATAAAAAAATATGTTGAATGCGAGTGTGAATATGAGATTGGCGACGGGAATTGGCGAAACGGCGGAAGGCGGTATTTCGGCGAAACGTACACGTAATAAAAAAATATGTTGAATGCGAGTGTGAATATGTGGTCGGCGACGGGAATAGGGAAACAGCGGAAGGCGGGATTTCGGCGAAACGTACACGTACTAAAAAAATATGTTGTATGCGAGTGTGAATATGAGATCGGCGGCGGGAATTAGCGAAACGGCGAAAGGCGGGATTTTGGCGAAACGTACACGTAATAAAAAAATATGTTGAATGCGAGTGTGAATATGAGATTGGCGACGGGAATTGGGAAACCGCGGAAGGCGGGATTTCGGCGAAACGTACACGTAATAAAAAAATATGTTGAATGCGAGTGTGAATATGAGATCGGCGACGGGAATTGGCGAAACGGCGGAAGGCGGGATTTCGGCGAAACGTACACGTAATAAAAAAATATGTTGAATGCGAGTGTGAATATGAGATCGGCGAGGGGAATTGGCGAAACGGCGGAAGGCGGTATTTCGGCGAAACGTACACGTAATAAAAAAATATGTTGAATGGCAGTGTGAATATGAGGTCGGCGACGGGAATAGGGAAACAGCGGATGGCGGGATTGCGGCGAAACGTACACGTAATACAAAAATATGTTGAATGCGAGTGTGAATGAGATCGGCGACGGGAATTGGCGAAATGGAGAAAGGCGGGATTTCGGCGAAACGTACACGTAATAAAAAAATATGTTGAATGCGAGTGTGAATAGGAGATTGGCGACGGGAATTGGCGAAACGGTGGAAGGCGGGATTTCGACGAAACGTACACGTAATAAAAAAATATGCGAGTGTGAATATGAGGTCGGCGAGGGGAATTGGGAAACGGCGGAAGGCGGGATTTCGGCGAAACGTACACGTAATAAAAAAATATGTTGAATGCGAGTGTGAATATGAGGTCGCGACGGGTATTGAGAAACGGCGGAAGGCGGGATTTCGGCGAAACGTACACGTAATAAAAAAATATGTTGAATGCGAGTGTGAATAAGAGATCGGCGACGGGAATTGGTGAAACGGCGGAAGGCGGGATTTCGGCGAAACGTACACGTAATAAAAAAATATGTTGAATGCGAGTGCGAATATGAGATCGGCGACGGGAATTGGCGAAATGGAGAAAGGCGGGATTTCGGCGAAACGCACACGTAATAAAAAAATATGTTGTATGCGAGTGTGAATATGAGATCGGCGACGGGAATTAGCGAAACGGCGGAAGGCGGGATTTTGGCGAAACGTACACGTAATAAAAAAATATGTTGAATGCGAGTGTGAATATGAGATCGGCGACGGGAATTGGCGAAATGGAGAAAGGCGGGATTTCGGGGAAACGTACACGTAATAAAAAAATATGTTGTATGCGAGTGTGAATATGAGATCGGCGACGGGAATTAGCGAAACTGCGGAAGGCGGGACTTTGGCGAAACGTACACGTAATCAAAAAATATGTTGAATGCGAGTGTGAATATGAGATCGGCGACGGGAATTGGGAAACGGCGGAAGGCGGGATTTCGGCGAAACGTACACGTAATAAAAAAATATGTTGACTGCGAGTGTGAATATGAGATCGGCGACGGGAATTGGCGAAACGGCGGAAGGCGGGATTTCGGCGAAACGTACACGTAATAAAAAAATATGTTGAATGCGAGTGTGAATATGAGATTGGCGACGGGAATTGGCGAAACGGCGGAAGGCGGTATTTCGGCGAAACGTACACGTACTAAAAAAATATGTTGTATGCGAGTGTGAATAGGAGATCGGCGACGGGAATTAGCGAAACGGCGGAAGGCGGGATTTTGGCGAAACGTACACGTAATAAAAAAATATGTTGAATGCGAGTGTGAATATGAGATTGGCGACGGGAATTGGGAAACGGCGGAAGGCGGGATTTCGGCGAAACGTACACGTAATAAAAAAATATGTTGAATGCGAGTGTGAATATGAGATCGGCGACGGAAATTGGCGAAACGGCGGAAGGCGGGATTTCGGCGAAACGTACACGTAATAAAAAAATATGTTGAATGCGAGTGTGAATATGAGATCGGCGAGGGGAATTGGCGAAACGGCGGAAGGCGGTATTTCGGCGAAACGTACACGTAATAAAAAAATATGTTGAATGGCAGTGTGAATATGAGGTCGGCGACGGGAATAGGGAAACAGCGGATGGCGGGATTGCGGCGAAACGTACACGTAATACAAAAATATGTTGAATGCGAGTGTGAATGAGATCGGCGACGGGAATTGGCGAAATGGAGAAAGGCGGGATTTCGGCGAAACGTACACGTAATAAAAAAATATGTTGTATGCGAGTGTGAATATGAGATCGGCGACGGGAATTAGCGAAACGGCGGAAGGCGGGATTTCGGCGAAACGTACACGTAATAAAAAAATATGTTGTATGCGAGTGTGAATATGAGATCGGCGACGGGAATTAGCGAAACGGCGGAAGGCGGGATTTTGGCGAAACGTACACGTAATAAAAAAATATGTTGAATGCGAGTGTGAATATGAGATCGGCGACGGGAATTGGCGAAATGGAGAAAGGCGGGATTTCGGGGAAACGTACACGTAATAAAAAAATATGTTGTATGCGAGTGTGAATATGAGATCGGCGACGGGAATTAGCGAAACTGCGGAAGGCGGGACTTTGGCGAAACGTACACGTAATCAAAAAATATGTTGAATGCGAGTGTGAATATGAGATCGGCGACGGGAATTGGGAAACGGCGGAAGGCGGGATTTCGGCGAAACGTACACGTAATAAAAAAATATGTTGACTGCGAGTGTGAATATGAGATCGGCGACGGGAATTGGCGAAACGGCGGAAGGCGGGATTTCGGCGAAACGTACACGTAATAAAAAAATATGTTGAATGCGAGTGTGAATATGAGATTGGCGACGGGAATTGGCGAAACGGCGGAAGGCGGTATTTCGGCGAAACGTACACGTAATAAAAAAATATGTTGAATGCGAGTGTGAATATGTGGTCGGCGACGGGAATAGGGAAACAGCGGAAGGCGGGATTTCGGCGAAACGTACACGTACTAAAAAAATATGTTGTATGCGAGTGTGAATATGAGATCGGCGACGGGAATTAGCGAAACGGCGGAAGGCGGGATTTTGGCGAAACGTACACGTAATAAAAAAATATGTTGAATGCGAGTGTGAATATGAGATTGGCGACGGGAATTGGGAAACGGCGGAAGGCGGGATTTCGGCGAAACGTACACGTAATAAAAAAATATGTTGAATGCGAGTGTGAATATGAGATCGGCGACGGGAATTGGCGAAACGGCGGAAGGCGGGATTTCGGCGAAACGTACACGTAATAAAAAAATATGTTGAATGCGAGTGTGAATATGAGATCGGCGAGGGGAATTGGCGAAACGGCGGAAGGCGGTATTTCGGCGAAACGTACACGTAATAAAAAAATATGTTGAATGGCAGTGTGAATATGAGGTCGGCGACGGGAATAGGGAAACAGCGGATGGCGGGATTGCGGCGAAACGTACACGTAATACAAAAATATGTTGAATGCGAGTGTGAATGAGATCGGCGACGGGAATTGGCGAAATGGAGAAAGGCGGGATTTCGGCGAAACGTACACGTAATAAAAAAATATGTTGAATGCGAGTGTGAATAGGAGATTGGCGACGGGAATTGGCGAAACGGTGGAAGGCGGGATTTCGACGAAACGTACACGTAATAAAAAAATATGCGAGTGTGAATATGAGGTCGGCGAGGGGAATTGGGAAACGGCGGAAGGCGGGATTTCGGCGAAACGTACACGTAATAAAAAAATATGTTGAATGCGAGTGTGAATATGAGGTCGCGACGGGTATTGAGAAACGGCGGAAGGCGGGATTTCGGCGAAACGTACACGTAATAAAAAAATATGTTGAATGCGAGTGTGAATAAGAGATCGGCGACGGGAATTGGTGAAACGGCGGAAGGCGGGATTTCGGCGAAACGTACACGTAATAAAAAAATATGTTGAATGCGAGTGCGAATATGAGATCGGCGACGGGAATTGGCGAAATGGAGAAAGGCGGGATTTCGGCGAAACGCACACGTAATAAAAAAATATGTTGTATGCGAGTGTGAATATGAGATCGGCGACGGGAATTAGCGAAACGGCGGAAGGCGGGATTTTGGCGAAACGTACACGTAATAAAAAAATATGTTGAATGCGAGTGTGAATATGAGATCGGCGACGGGAATTGGCGAAATGGAGAAAGGCGGGATTTCGGGGAAACGTACACGTAATAAAAAAATATGTTGTATGCGAGTGTGAATATGAGATCGGCGACGGGAATTAGCGAAACTGCGGAAGGCGGGACTTTGGCGAAACGTACACGTAATCAAAAAATATGTTGAATGCGAGTGTGAATATGAGATCGGCGACGGGAATTGGGAAACGGCGGAAGGCGGGATTTCGGCGAAACGTACACGTAATAAAAAAATATGTTGACTGCGAGTGTGAATATGAGATCGGCGACGGGAATTGGCGAAACGGCGGAAGGCGGGATTTCGGCGAAACGTACACGTAATAAAAAAATATGTTGAATGCGAGTGTGAATATGAGATTGGCGACGGGAATTGGCGAAACGGCGGAAGGCGGTATTTCGGCGAAACGTACACGTACTAAAAAAATATGTTGTATGCGAGTGTGAATAGGAGATCGGCGACGGGAATTAGCGAAACGGCGGAAGGCGGGATTTTGGCGAAACGTACACGTAATAAAAAAATATGTTGAATGCGAGTGTGAATATGAGATTGGCGACGGGAATTGGGAAACGGCGGAAGGCGGGATTTCGGCGAAACGTACACGTAATAAAAAAATATGTTGAATGCGAGTGTGAATATGAGATCGGCGACGGAAATTGGCGAAACGGCGGAAGGCGGGATTTCGGCGAAACGTACACGTAATAAAAAAATATGTTGAATGCGAGTGTGAATATGAGATCGGCGAGGGGAATTGGCGAAACGGCGGAAGGCGGTATTTCGGCGAAACGTACACGTAATAAAAAAATATGTTGAATGGCAGTGTGAATATGAGGTCGGCGACGGGAATAGGGAAACAGCGGATGGCGGGATTGCGGCGAAACGTACACGTAATACAAAAATATGTTGAATGCGAGTGTGAATGAGATCGGCGACGGGAATTGGCGAAATGGAGAAAGGCGGGATTTCGGCGAAACGTACACGTAATAAAAAAATATGTTGTATGCGAGTGTGAATATGAGATCGGCGACGGGAATTAGCGAAACGGCGGAAGGCGGGATTTTGGCGAAACGTACACGTAATAAAAAAATATGTTGAATGCGAGTGTGAATATGAGATTGGCGACGGGAATTGGGAAACGGCGGAAGGCGGGATTTCGGCGAAACGTACACGTAATAAAAAAATATGCTGAATGCGAGTGTGAATATGAGATCGGCGACGGGAATTGGCGAAACGGCGGAAGGCGGGATTCCGGCGAAACGTACACGTAATAAAAAAATATGTTGTATGCGAGTGTGAATATGAGATCGGCGACGGGAATTAGCGAAACTGCGGAAGGCGGGATTTTGGCGAAACGTACACGTAATAAAAAAATATGTTGAATGCGAGTGTGAATATGAGATCGGCGACGGGAATTGGGAAACGGCGGAAGGCGGGATTTCGGCGAAACGTACACGTAATAAAAAAATATGTTGACTGCGAGTGTGAATATGAGATCGGCGACGGGAATTGGCGAAACGGCGGAAGGCGGGATTTCGGCGAAACGTACACGTAATAAAAAAATATGTTGAATGCGAGTGTGAATATGAGACTGGCGACGGGAATTGGCGAAACGGCGGAAGGCGGTATTTCGGCGAAACGTACACGTAATAAAAAAATATGTTGAATGCGAGTGTGAATATGTGGTCGGCGACGGGAATAGGGAAACAGCGGAAGGCGGGATTTCGGCGAAACGTACACGTACTAAAAAAATATGTTGTATGCGAGTGTGAATATGAGATCGGCGACGGGAATTAGCGAAACGGCGGAAGGCGGGATTTTGGCGAAACGTACACGTAATAAAAAAATATGTTGAATGCGAGTGTGAATATGAGATTGGCGACGGGAATTGGGAAACCGCGGAAGGCGGGATTTCGGCGAAACGTACACGTAATAAAAAAATATGTTGAATGCGAGTGTGAATATGAGATCGGCGACGGGAATTGGCGAAACGGCGGAAGGCGGGATTTCGGCGAAACGTACACGTAATAAAAAAATATGTTGAATGCGAGTGTGAATATGAGATCGGCGAGGGGAATTGGCGAAACGGCGGAAGGCGGTATTTCGGCGAAACGTACACGTAATAAAAAAATATGTTGAATGGCAGTGTGAATATGAGGTCGGCGACGGGAATAGGGAAACAGCGGATGGCTGGATTTCGGCGAAACGTACACGTAATACAAAAATATGTTGAATGTGAGTGTGAATGAGATCGGCGACGGGAATTGGCGAAATGGAGAAAGGCGGGATTTCGGCGAAACGTACACGTAATAAAAAAATATGTTGTATGCGAGTGTGAATATGAGATCGGCGACGGGAATTAGCGAAACGGCGGAAGGCGGGATTTTGGCGAAACGTACACGTAATAAAAAAATATGTTGAATGCGAGTGTGAATATGAGATTGGCGACGGGAATTGGGAAACGGCGGAAGGCGGGATTTCGGCGAAACGTACACGTAATAAAAAAATATGCTGAATGCGAGTGTGAATATGAGATCGGCGACGGGAATTGGCGAAACGGCGGAAGGCGGGATTTCGGCGAAACGTACACGTAATAAAAAAATATGTTGAATGCGAGTATGAATATGAGATCGGCCACGGGAATTGGCGAAACGGCGGAAGGCGGTATTTCGGCGAAACGTACACGCAATAAAAAAATATGTTGAATGGGAGTGTGAATATGAGGTCGGCGACGGAAATAGGGAAACAGCGGATGGCGGGATTTCGGCGAAACGTACACGTAATACAAAAATATGTTGAATGCGAGTGTGAATGAGATCGGCGACGGGAATTGGCAAAACGGCGGAAGGCGGGATTTCGGCGAAACGTACACGTAACAAAAAAATATGTTGAATGCGAGTGTGAATAGGAGATTGGCGACGGGAATTGGCGAAACGGCGGAAGGCGGGATTTCGACGAAACGTACACGTAATAAAAAAATATGCGAGTGTGAATATGAGGTCGGCGACGGGAATTGGGAAACGGCGGAAGGCGGGATTTCGGCGAAACGTACACGTGATAAAAAAATATGTTGAATGCGAGTGTAAATATGAGATCAGCGACGCGGAACGGCTGAAGGCGGATTTCGGCGAAAGGTACACGTAATAAAAAAATATGTTGAATGCGAGTGTGAATATGAGATTGATTTATCGGCGACGGGAATTGGCGAAACGGTGGAAGGCAGGATTTCGGCGAAACGTACACGTAATAAAAAAATATGTTGAATGCGAGTGTGAATATGAGATCGGCGACGGGAATTGGCGGAACGGCAGAAGGCGGGATTTCGGCGAAACGTACATGTAATAAAAAAAATATGTTAAATGCGAGTGTGAATATGAGATTGATTTATCGGCGACGGGAATTGGCGAAACGGCGGGAAGGGGAAGGGGACGGGGATGTGAACGGGAATTGGCAAACGGGAATTGGCGAAACGGCGGAAGGGGACGGGGGCGTGAACGGAAATTGGCGAACGGGAATTGGCGAAACGGGAATTGGCGAAAGGGGAAGGGGACGTGAACGGGAATTGGCAAAAGGGGAAGGGGACCTGAACGGGAATTGGCAAAGGGGAAGGGGACGTGAACGGGAATTGGCAAACGGGAATTGGCGAAACGGCGGAAGGGGACGGGGGCGTGAACGGGAATTGGCGAACGGGAATTGGCGAAACGGCGGAAGGCGGGATTTCAGGGAATTGGCAAAACGGCGGAAGGCGGGATTTCGGCGAAACGTACACGTAATAAAAAAATATGTTGAATGCGAGTGTTAATATGAGATTGATTTGTTGGCGACGGGAATTGGCGAAATGGCGGAAGCGGGAAGGGGACGTGAACGGGAATTGGCGAACGAGAATTGGCGAAACGGCGGAAGCGGACGGGGACGTGAACGAGAATTGGCGAACGGGAATTGGCGAAAGGGCGTAAGGCGTGATTTCAGGGAAACGTAGATGTAATAAAAATATATGTTGAATATGAGAGTGAATATGAGATGGATCTATGAAATGTAACGAGTCAAAAGCGGGAACGGGACGAGAACGGGAATTGGCGAAACGGCGGAAGGCGGAATTTCAGCGAAACGTAGATGTAATAAAAAAATATGTTGAATATGAGAGTGAATATGAGATGGATCTATGAAATGTAACGAGTCAAAAGCGGGAACGGGATGGGGACGCGAACGGGAATTGGCGAACGGGAATTGGCAAAACGGCGCATGAGTAAATATGAGATGGATCTATGAAAAGTCAAAAGCGGGAACGGGAACGGGACCGAGACGGGACCGGGAATTGGCCAAACCGTGGGCGCGATTTCGATGAAGTACTTCATTCCAGACGATGCGAATCTTCTCAGCAATTCACACAACGAATATGCAGGCCTCTGATGTTTGATGAACGATTTCATTGGTTTTCTTTTCACACTTGACGATGGATAGCCACATCATGAATGCAATATCGAGACTTCCACAACACATCTCGTCGTTGATTGGTCGATTTTTTCTTTTCACACTTGACGATGGATAGCCACGTTATGAATGCAATATCGAGACTCCCACAACACATCTCAACGTTGATTGGTCGATTTCTTATCACTCCTTCCGTAATGATGAGAATTCTTTACTGTAGCAATTCGGACGTCTAGGTGAGAAACCTGAAAGGACAATCGGTAGACATCGTGAGGATGCTCACAAGACGGTTGGCCAGGGACCTCAACAACTGAGAATAATGCCTTGAACTAGCCTACACAAGCAACAACCGAAAGTGTGATTTTCATACGACACCATATGGCCGATAGTTAGAATTTGACCATTAATTTTTTTTTTTTTTTTGGCATATGAAAATAGATTATAAATGGGCATAAGATATTCTTGATTAATTTGCATAACAAGCTAAGAATAATTCGTTGGAACTATACGGGCAATGACCAAAAGTGTGATTTTCTGATGACCCTATATGGCCGCCATTTTGCATTTGACCATCAAATCTTCATTTTTGGCATATTTAAATAGATGGAAAATGGGAACAAAATGCAATGCATAAGATCCCTCGGTTTTGATAAATTTGTGCAGTGATGACGACAATTTAAATAATTAATGAGCTAGCCATACAGTACGTAAAACCAATTTACCTTATTTGACCCCAAAAGTGACCCCGAAATGATCCCAGAGGACATATAATGGCATGGTATTTGCATACCAAATTGGAGAAGAATCCGATGAGTGAAATCAAATTGAGATTTTGGCATGAGGTGGTGCTACCTGTAGGTGCAAGTGGGTGAAACTCACTCCCAAGTGACATCTATAATGTCATGGTATATTCATACCAAATTTAAGAAGAATCTGATGAGCGGTTCTCAAGTTATTACCCAGAAACAAATTTGGTATTTCGCCACCAGGTGGCACCACCTTTAAGTACAAGTGAACGAAAGGCAATCCCATGCAACATCTCCTGACATGATACATGCATGCTAAATTTGACGAGATTCCGATGAACAGTTCAAGTTAATGGCTGAAAACAAATTTTGATTTAACACCAGGTGGCGCCACCTCAATCTCAAGCGACATCTTATGTGATGGTATTTAATACCTAGAAACAAATTTAGGATCATTTTGCCACCAGGTGCCAGTGAGTGAAAGGGAATCTCCTGGCATGGTACATGCATACTAAACTTAAGAATCCGATGAGCATATCCGAAGCCAAAAACAAATTTCAGATTTTGTCACCAAATCGAGTTCAAATGTCAGACACATCACACATTCTGCTAGCATGGCAGTGTCAGAAATAATGGGCAGATGACTTTCTAGGCATGCACATGCTAGCAGTGCATGTCATTCTTTTGCCATAAAAATTCATTTAGTGAGCATTTAGTCGCATTTACAGATGGGCTTCGTGTTTAGAATTAAGTACGCGAGCTAAAAATAGCCCACGTTAAAATATTTAGGAAAGGGTATTTGAAAGTCAGGCGAGTGGTTGCAATATAATACAATATAAAATAGGACAGTTTACGGGAGCTAAAAATCACTATCGTGACATGAATTTACATGAGTGTTTGCGTGCAGGTGAGCTATCACTCACGCTAAACACGAAGCCCTGCTACAGTTACATGTACATGTGTATATCCCTAATATGCACGAGGCCAGTGAATAGAAGAATGCCCCAATATATAGTCTGAATTTATATGTGAAATATCAATATCAATATTCAATACAATTTAACGACGCAATTAAAATGTGTAGTCTGTTTAATGATAATAATTTGCTGATAAATGACCAAGATTATACATGTTATAGTAAGGCATATATGTGATCAACTGATCCATGCCCTCAGGGTTTGAAAAGATATGTGAATTGATGCATAAATATGTGAAAACTAAAATTGATATGGCATTATACCTCAATTGGGATATAGCACTATCTCAAATGAGGTACTGGTACTGTATCCCAACTCAGTCATAGTACCCCATAGGTACCCTATTCAATCTAACCTCATCTTCATTTTATCCAGTCAATTTCTACGTTCCCACTTCGAACCTGCCTTGATTTATCTGACCCCTCCAGCGTTCAAAATACGAGGTGTAAATTTCACCAGCTAACGACAGAAGAACCAATCAGAATGTACACATCGATTGCGAGTGAAGTCACATCGAGTGACATCATCCTCTATTAGCGGCGTCCTTCCTCCTGATATGGTGCCCACTAATTAAGTCAGCCAATCAATAACGCTCTTGTGCGACCCATTTCGAATTTCAAATGTTTTCGAGGTCAGTGACGTCTCGTGTCTATTTATAAGTTATTTGAAAATTGTAGGGGTCCAGATATATCAAGGGAAGTTCGAAGTGGGAACGTAGAAATTGGCTGGATAAAGTGAAGATGCCTAACCTGTACTAGTTCTGGATATAAATAGGTCAAAGGGGTTTCAACCAAACCAAATCAATCCGTGAACGCGCTAAGCTAGCTGATCATGCCAATCCGCTGTGAGGTAGGGATGAAATCGACATCGGAAGTCAAACGACATGCTAATTCAAAACAAGCATGGGGAATAAAATGTACGAGAATGCATAAAAGAGGTATCGACTGGAGAACCAAAAACCAAAAATGAACAGGTAAACCCTCTGCGATGGTACATGCCTGTCATTAGGTTCCACATACTTCCATGCCACAATTGTAAGTCAAAGCCCGAACCGTATAAACGATGATTTAGTTGCCCAAAAGGTGGATGTATTATGTGATGGCGGTTTCCTCGTGTCCGGTCTATATCTGGGACAGTTTTCTATTACAGTTCTAATTTTTGGTGAGTGGATACCCTATGGGGAGATGATGTGTCGCGTACCAAAATGAAGCTCGCGGTCAGACGTCAAAGGTCACTGGCCTAAAAAACAGGAAATCACTGAAGTGATCGTGTCCAGTCTATATCTGTGAACGTTTTCTGTCCACAGTTGCAATTTTTCATGAGCGAATACATTAGGTGGAGATGATGTGTCGCGTACCAAAATTGAGGTCGAGGTCAGAGGTCAAAGGTCACTGTTGCCTAAAATCAGGAAATCATTGATCATTGACAGTTTTCTATCTACAGTTCTAATTTTCGCTGAGTGGATGCCCTAGGGGGAAGGATGTCTTGCATACCAAGTGTAGGCCGAGGTCAGAGATCCAAGGTCAGCGTGACAAGAAATAATCAGGAAATCATTAAAAATAGGGGGAAATGAAGTGTCGCGTACAAACGAGAGATCCTGAAAGATCTTGGCGCCCACCATTGTCCGATAATTGTAAGCTAATGACAAGAGGATCTTTTTGTCCATTGTTACTAGGAATAAGCGATTGATTTGTAATTTTGTTTCCAGAAATCGCGATAACAAGAATTGTTTACGGACGGACTGACGGATGGACGACGGACGAAAAGTGATTTGAACAGCCCACCATCTGGTGATGGTGGGCTAAAAATAGGTCAAGGTCGAAGGTCAAATGTCATGGTGACCCCAAAATCAGGAAATTATTAAAAATAACATTTTTGTGTCAGTAGATACTTTAACCATTAATGTATCTATTGACACTAAAAAATGTTTATGTGAATTTTCAAAATGGTAAATATTTTGAGATTTTTTATTTTTGGGGAAAATTGGGAAAATATCGGCCCCTGGAACAATGGTAGATTATGCCCTTAAAGGGGGCACGATGTGTCCTCTACCAAAATGTAGGTCAAGGTCAAAGGTCAAGGTCAGTGTGACCCCAAAATCGTGAAATTGTTAAAATTCATGATTTTTTTAGTCCATTGAGAAATTACGGAGAGCCGTTTTGTCATGTACCAAAATTTAGATCCAGGTCAATAGTCGAGGTCACTGTGACCCTAGAATCAAGGTCAAAGGCCAGTGTGACCTAAAAATCTGGAAATCTTTAAAAAATACTATTTTTTTGCGAGTGGATTCAATAGGGGGAAATGAAATGTCGCATACCAAGAATTAGGTTAAGCCGAAAGGTCACTGACCCCAAAATCAGGAAATTATTAGAGATAATCTTTTGTGTCAGTAGATACATTATGGGGACACGATAGGTCACATACCAAATGTAGGTCAAGGGTCACTGTGACCCCAAAATCGTGAAATTGTTAAAAATCATTTTATGTCAATTGAGAAATTATTGGGAGACGGTTTGTCATGTACCAAAATTTAGGTCAAGGTCACTGTGACCCCAGAATCAAGAAATCATTAAAAAAAGTCACATTTTCATATATGCCTGTCAAAGACGAGGTCGTGTAATGCGATGTTGCGTTCTGTCCATTCATCCATTAACATTTGTTGCCCATGCGATATCTCTAGTTTCAAGGTATGGATTGGTACCAAACTTTGAGCTTGCTTCAAGGTCAACTAGTTACCAAGAGTTAAGCTCATTTTAGTTTATCATTCAATATAAGATGTGATATATATTCAACATGGCGTCTCGCTTTCACTATGAGCCCGCAAGCCCACGTGATCGGATATGCCAAAATATGGATTTTTAATTTTTCATTGGGTATGGTGGATCTCAATGCACATCATGTACATACAAACCAAACTTTTATTTGGGCTTATACTTATGGGCTGCCAGTTTGTGTAATTTCGGCGTTAGCTGTACATTTCCAGTAAACTCAGCCTGGGACTTGCACCCACATTTTCCCCCCATTATGGAAAAACCTCTTGTGTTGTCCATTTAATACACAGAAGTGGGGTAACGTGAGGCAACTGTTAAAGCATGAATGCACATTTGTACCAATCAGCATGTGGGAGAACGTGACACGTCACACAACCAAAACAACAAATAGAGACAACTTGGTAAGTTTCGCGAGAATAAAATAACATATTGATTGAAATTGTAGTTTAAGGGCCACTTCCCATACAGATTTCACGGCCCATCAATGTTTTATTTAACTTTCATGGTACATTTCTTCATTGCGTGATAAAGGAGCAACTACATGTAAATCATCGTTTATACGGTTCAGGCTTTGGCTTACAATTGTGGCATGGAAGTACGTGGAACCTAATGACAGTCATATGTAGCATTAGGTTCCAGTTGGAACTAGATTTACCTGGACTTGTGAAGATGGGAATGCGTATGCTGAATTTCGGTAGAATCCTACAAAGCGTTTGAAAATTATCACTTGCAGAAAATTCAAAACAGACATCCACGGTCATACATTCATCCACGGACACAAAGAAGAAAGAACCATTTTCAAGTTCACGGCCGCGTTGCGGCGGGGGGCAAAACTGATAAGCTTTAAACGTAAAGGACAATCAGCAGACGTCGTGAAGACGCTCACAATTGTAGATAGCGGTTGTTGTTGGGAGCGGGGAGAGAACTATAATTGCCACGTCTATACTCACCAGTTTGCTCTCGGTCTCTCTCGGGATCTGCACATGCAGATGTCTGCATGGTCTAAAACAGGGGGTTTTATACGCTGTCCCACTCACGCAATTTCAACAAATTGGCATCACGGATCAAAAACTACGCCCAGTGCTCACGAGGCTCGCTTCGGGCTGTGAGTGTGGGTGCGAATTTGCGCCAACGACAGAAGGTAAGGAGAAGATGATCAATGAAAAAAATTCAAACATTCGGAATCAAGCCCCTGTGATGCATCTTCATTTTATGAAATAAATTTCTACGTTTCCACTTCGAACTCGAAGTGGGGACGTAGACATTGGCTGGATAAAATGAAGATGCTGTGATGTGATCTGGTTGGTTCGTTACGCGAGGTACGGTGAATCGGTGTGCGATCCTACTCCGTATTTTGTGGCGCACCTGTTCTTCCACATTTTGCTACCAGTCCACGTGACATTTGGCGTATTTCCTGGATACGGCGGCAAACACAACGACGAGAAGTAGACAGGCAAAGAAAGTTTCGTGGGGGCACGGCCGTAGATTATCCCGGTAACTGTGTTATTTATCGTGGGAATATTCGTACGTTGACCTCTTCACAGCGGCATATTTATTTGCAAAAACACGAACAGTTTCAAACAGCAAAGTTAGTTTTGGAAACTGGCATGCCAATCGTTGTTGTTGTTGTAAATTAATTGGCCACACACCCTGTAACAAATTGTAGATATTGCAAAACGTCGAAAATCTGTCTTTGAGAAATTCTAGCAAATCTCATCAAACACTGCAAATGGACGGATGGATGTAGGCCTAGTCTGTCATGTTTGTAAATTTTGTGAGAGCTGTTCAATCACTCTCATAGATTGTTTTATGGCGAGAGTGATCAGTGATTAAGTTTTAATCACTGTATTGTGCGAGTGATTCAATCTTCTTCTTGATATTACTGCCCAATACATATCATTTTCCAGGAGAGTGATTATTAACTCTTCTGGGGAAATGGTAGGTGAGTGATGGAGAGGGACAGTTTTAAAAATTAGAGACTGATGGATGCATGTACTTGGGCATTCCATCACACCATGATGGGTGCTGGTCCGTTGTGCGAACACGCCATGCAACTAGTATCTCCCAACCTGCCTTACACATGATCCCTCAATCCTTGCTCTTTAAATATTATAGATAGATAGATACTTTATTGCTCGATTTTGCCCGAAGGCTAAAGGCACCACATAAAAGCGAACATACTGGATATATAAGATATACAAGCAGTACATAAAAAACAATACTCACAGGACATATAAGAAGTACAAGCAATACATAAAACAATACCATCAAAAACTACTCACTGATACATAGGGTTACACAGGAATACATATGATACATTATTGCACTATTGTACCCCTAGACTAACAATTACAAGAAACAAACAAACATGGTATATACATACAGAACATAACAGGGTTGTGGGGCTTGGAAGCCAACAACTTCATTGACAGGAGAGACCACAGTGATATGGGTAAGAATAATGGCGAGTCGGCAATGCTTTATTACAGCTTAATCGAACATACATGGACAAATTTTGCCACGGCATTTACTATTGGCTGCAATTTCGAGGTCATTAACATAATAAGTAAATGGGCATTTGATAATTGAGTATAATTATCACTGGGCATAAGAGGTTGTATGGTGTTGAACAAGATATCTCTCTCAGTTTTGAATCTTTTACATTCCAAAAGAAAATGATGCTCATCTTCGAGCACTTGGCAAAAAGTACAGTGTCTTTGATCTCGGGGAATGTCTTTTTGATATCGCCCCCTTTCGATTTGTAGTTTATGTGCACTTATCCGAAACTGTGTCAATGATACTCGGTGATGCCTATTGGGAATTGAGAAGATGTAATTTTCAGCCTGCAGTTTGTATTTGAAACTGCAGTAGGTCTCTAATTTACTAAATTTAGTAATTTTCTCTCCAACTGGACACAAAAATGTCAAAGATTCTCTTTTTGATAAATTTCAATGTAGATTTAGGGTAGTTACAACCTTGATTGTCCCAGAGATATAAACAACCAACATCTGCTAAAATCTTCTTAATAAAACTCACCCAATTACTACAATAAGTCACTCTTTCTGCCTCAACTTGTTCTAGATAGGCTTTATATAAGCAATGAAGTTGGGCTAGATGCTACAATATGTAGATAGAAATTAATACAGTTGACAATAGCAGCCAACTTAACTGGGGCTCTCCCGAGCTCAACAAGAACCGCCATGTTGGCTGCTTTTGTATGTACGCCAAGTATTTGTTTACAGTACTTAATATGGACCCTTTCCACATCGTTATCCTTCAATAGGGTTAATTCAACAGACATACTTCCTTTGTTAACATAATCAAGCCAAACTTCTGCCCCATGTAACAGAATGGGTTGTATAATACAGTCAAATAATTTACATGCTAATTTGATATTCAATTTGTTTGGGTTCACAGCATTCCTCAGTGAGAACATGGCTTCTTTGGCTGCACAAGATAGGTTGCTAATTGATTGGTTGAAGTAGCCATTACTCTGTAAGATTATTCCAAGATACCTGTATTTATTAACACTCTCGACTGGGTTACCATTAATATGGAAACTATATCCAGCTGGTCCGTTAGAACCAAAAATAACAATTTTTGTCTTTTTAATATTAACAGAGATATCCCACTTATTAATATACAGACCGAGGTGATCAAGTTTCGCTTTGTAGGTCTACCTTATCCAGAGATAACAGAACAATGTCATCAGCATATGCGAGGCAATGCACAGACTCACCCCATAATGCACATATATATGATCTTACACTCCTTGAAGCAGAATAACATTTTGCTGTAATGTCACGACATTTTCGAAAACATTTATTACTCGTTCAAGGTGTCCCATTCCAATATATTAAACAATCCATAATAAAATGAATTTCTAGGGCTTCTCACTATAATGCATTGTGTTCCTGTAAGCGTACAGCTACATGGACGACGGGAGCATGTTTATGGTTTTCATCAGAACGTGTCTTATTATGGTTACCTTTCTGTGAACAGCTGTATGTATAGAGTCAAAATTTATATGGTTTTTCATCAGTGTGGATGCTTTGCATCAGTATGTGTCCTTTCATGTCGACCAAGGTGTCTTTTCGATGAACAGCTATCAGTGTGGTTTCTTTCATGTTTCTTTAGGCTACATTTGTGTGAACAACTATATGGACAGAGTGAGCATTTATATGGCTTTGCACCAGTATGTGTTCTTTCATGTTTCTTTAGGTTACATTTGGATGAACAACTATATAGACAGAGTGAGCATTTATATGGCTTTGCACCAGTATGTGTCCTTTCATGTTGCCCAAGGTGTCCCTTCACTGAACAGCTATATGGACAGAGGGATCATTTGTATGGCTTCTCACCAGTATGTGTCCTTTCATGTACCTTTAGGTTCCCTTTCTGTGGACAGCTATATGGACAGAGTGAGCATTTATATGGCCTTACACAAGTATGTGTCCTTTCATGTTGCCCAAGGTGTCCCTTCACTGAACAGCTATATGGACAGAGGGATCATTTGTATGGCTTCTCACCAGTATGTGTCCTATCATGTTTCTTCAGGGTCCCTTTCCGTGAACAGCTATATGGACAGAGGGAGCATTTGTATGGCTTCTCACCAGTATGTGTCCTTTCATGTACCTTTAGGTGCCCTTTCTGTGAAAAGCTATATGGACAGAGTGAGCATTTGTATGGCTTCTCATCAGTATGTGTCCTTTCATGTACCTTTAGGTTCCCTTTCTGTGAACAACTATATGGACAGAGTGAGCATTTGTATGGCTTCTCATCAGTATGTGTCCTTTCATGATCCTTCAGGCTCCCTTTCTGTGAACAGCTATGTGGACAGAGGGAGCATTTGTATGGCTTCTCACCAGTATGTGTCCTTTCATGATTCTTCAGGCTCCCTTTCCGTGAACAGCTATATGGACAGAGGGAGCATTTGTATGGCTTCTCACCAGTATGTGTCCTTTCATGATTCTTCAGCGTCCCTTTCTGTGAACAGCTATATGGACAGAAGGAGCATTTGTATGGCTTCTCACCAGTATGTGTCCTTTCATGATTCTTCAGGGTCCCTTTCCGTGAACACCAAAATGGACAGAAGGAGCATTTGTATGGCTTTACACCAGTATGTATCCTTTCATGATACTTCAGGCTCCCTTTCTTTGAACAGCTATATGGACAGACTGAACATTTGTATGGCTTTTCACCACTTTGTGTCATTTCATGTTTATTTAGGTGCCCCTTCTGTAAACAGCAATATGGACAGAGTGAACGTTCATATGGTTTTTCACCAGTAGGTGTTCTTTCAGGATCCTGTAGATTTACTTTACTCGAACAATCTTGTGGACAGAGTGAAAATTTGTCTGGCTTTTCACAAGTGTTAACTCTTTCAGGTGTCGTTCTTCCTTTATTGTCGGTTTCTGGGTTCCAAAATCTCAAAGATTCGTTGGACAGGTTTGTCGTCTCTGCTGTTTTGAGTTTTACCATGTACATGGCCACAGGAAAAGGTCTGTCAGCAAAAAAATCATCGACTCTTGTCTGCTCGTCATCAGAACACTTCTTCACAAAGGACTAAATCAAATAAAAAAAACATCATCAGCCTTATTTTTATATCAACACTTCAGTTCCACTTCATTACGATCAATTACTAAATATATCTTCGAAAATCTGTTTGCACAATCACATAGATTAAAACCAGATCTGAAAACAACTCGTGTAGCTAACAGGTCCTCCATCAAGAGTCTGTTTGAGAGCATACGGCTTTTATGCTTCAAATATCTCCTTAAATATAACTTGGAAAGTGGATATGTGTATGTGGAAAGGGACATTTTCCTGGAATTGTTGAGACAAGCTGAGGAGGTTTGGGAAGCAGTAATGGATAGTGTAAGACTGGAATATAAGACTTTAGATGTTTATGGAATTGTGGATGGTGAGTCTTATATATTGATGGGTGAAATACATCTCAAGATATCGCGTTCACAACATAGATGGGTACAATATGGCCAATGGCAGCCATATTGGATTACATACTACTTCAATGGAAATCAACACCAATGGCCGTCTAACTGATGAAAAGCACCTGAAGTTTGAAGTCAATCAGGAAAATTGTTCTCACGACACTGCATTCACAAGATGCGAGAGAGACGGAATCCAAGATGTCCAATGGCAGCCATATTGGATTGCATACTACTACAATGGCAATCAATACCAATGGTCGTCTGACTGATGAAAAGCATCTAAAGTTTGAAGTCAATCAGGAAAATTGTTCTCACGACACTGCTTTCACAAGATGCGAGAGAGACGGAATCCAAGATGGTCAATGGAAGTTATCTTGAATTACATACTGTGAAGCACCTTCTCAAGTTTGAAGTCAATCCGACCAATTGATGATTTACGATCCGGGCACAAGAATCGGGTTTATGTGTTGAAAGACCTCGTTATCGGCAGATCAAGGCCAAACGTCTGGCCCGTCTCACTCACGTACGGTATATGTAAAAGTCATCTCGTATATTTTTATCTTGATTCATGGGATCAATATTCTATTCTCTGGAAATCATGATGATATTCTGTTAAGGTTAATAGAATTTAGATAGATCGATCAATATGTATGTCTCCCTTCACGAGGTAAACCTATCATTCCCACGTAGTTGTGGCCTAAGCTTGACATTTTAGGCATACATTCCTAAATCGTGGGGAAGATTTGTAATTGTTCAGTACTCAGAACATGCATGGAAATGAGGGTGTTGATGCCAGATCAACAAAAGCGACAAGAAGAACGGGGAGCGACTTTTGTAGATCTGGTTCTTATCTAATCCACAAAGTTCTGTGTTTTACAGCTTACCGGTAATTGTTCACATGGATCATGCTCAACATCACCTTGTTGTTCTCCCGCCGCATACTGGGCTGTCGGTTCTGTCTTAACTGTTACATCTCCCTCTTCCATAGATACATTTGCAGAATGTTGGTATGTAATCCCATCATCTTGCACCAATAATCCCGACGATTGATCAAGAGGTTCCAGTTTTACTGATAAATCTTCCATTGTCCTCTCAATTATGATAGACAATTTACTCCCACTGAAATAAAAACACAACGATCACCTTTTATTAGTGACTTGAAGGAGAAATATTCGGTAATTCAGTTTAAACGTCACATCTGAACTACTAGATTATTTTACCTAAGAATAATATCGTCGAAAAACTATGAAGCCCCAAAAAGGGATATGGCGAAAAGTAATTCATACTCAAAAAAAAAAAAAAAAAAAAAAAAAAAATCTTAACGCTATGCCGACGACACATACATTTCCCTGGTGGTAACTCGTACGTCTCCATGACGCACTTATTATTACCTTTGTGCCCTATTGGACCTTCATTAACTTGAGAAAATGGGCCGCCATGAATTAAAATACCATAATCGATGATGTGATCATCATCCCCTTTATACATGATGTCTATTATGACGGAAATGCCCATATTTTCTTGACCCTCGATTTCAGGTGATTTTGAGGCTCCATGGGGATAATTTTAACGCCTGTAATTAATATATGACCGAGGACGGACCATTTAATCTGCCATTTCTGTATTTTTATTCATGGCGGCCCATTTTGTCAAGTTAGTGGAGGTCCAGCAGGGCACAAAGGTAACTAGAGGTTCCGCTTTGACCCTTGAGTTGCCGCTCTGGCATGAAGCCTATGCTGGTTGTTTTTTTTGAGCAAAAACATACGTCTCCCCCAACCTCCCACCTTGCCTTGAATGGGCACATAATTTAAGGGAAAGTGCTATAAAATTAATGTAGCAATAAGTATCTTAAACAAAGCTGCATATCTAAACATGTTAATTACAAAGAAGCGATTATCATTGTATATACATGTACAAGTAGATGAACGGATGGACGGACACCGGACACGGATGAATGCATGCACACATACACCAAAACCTGATCAAATGAGGGGGCTTTCCCAATGAAGCTTCCATCCAAATTTGGTGAAATTCCGTCCAGTAGTTCTCCAGATATCTTGCAGGCAAGCCCTGTATATAAATGTACAAGTAGATGGACGGACGGATGGACACCGGACATGGATGAATGCACGCACACACACCAAATGAGAGGGCTATCCCACTGAAGCTTCCATCCAAATTTGGTGAAATTCCGTCCAGTAGTTCTCAAGATATCTTGCAGACAAGGCCTGTATATACGTACAAGTAGATGGACGGATGGATGGACACCGGACATGGATGAATGCACGCACACACACCAAATGAGAGGGCTATCCCACTGAAGCTTCCATCCAAGTTTGGTGAAATTCCATCCAGTAGTTCTCAAGATATCTTGCAGACAAGGCAAGGGGACGGACAGACATCCATCCAGACAGACAGACAGACATCCATCCATCCATCCATCCAGACAGACAGACAGCACAAACACTAGATGTCTCCGGGTCCCCCCAACATAGTTGGGGGAGACATAATAATATGTGCGCCATGGAGATATTTGAGTTGGGTGCAGGACACTTTCCCCCCAAACCATTTCCCCCCCCCGACATTTCCCCCCCCGAAAAAGACATTTCCCCCCCAAAATTTTGAGTCACTTCCCCCCCAGTTTTGCCATTTCCCCCCTAAAAAAATATGATATTCTATGGTACACATATGCATACCCGGCATTACTTGTCAAATAATATGAACCTTCAGTTTATTGTATAACAAATAATTTGTTAGTTGAGATATATTGTTACAATTTACATGTGAGTCATGTTGTGAGAAATTCGTTTTCAAAGGTAAAGCTGTAGGCCTATCTACTAATGTTCAGTGATAAATCCACTGATTAATCCCAACAACCATAATGTTCTTTCGTGAGGCAATTTCAAGTCCTCATACAGAGAGAATAAATATTACTTTATTTACGCGAGAAAAGCGTGCAGCGATCTTCCTGCAGTCAAGTCCGTTATCCGCATTAGGGAACTCCTCATATTTTGCACTTCGATAAACAAAAGCTGTACGACGTGCAAAATATGAGTTGTTCCCTAATGCGGATAACGGACTTAGCAGGAATACATGTATGACTGCAGCAAGACCGCTGCACGCTTTTCTCGCGTTGCACGCGGCCCTGTCTTTACAAATGGCTGCGCCCACGATAGAGAAACATCATGTAAACGCTCCGTTGATTTTTGTGAAAATCTGATGCAGCTAGATGAACGTAAGTACGAGAATGAGGGAAATGGTAAGTTGGGGGTCTATTTTAGTCAATTCGTGTCAGAGACATGCCGTAAAAGTATCTGTCACCAATGTGCAGGTTAGTTCGAGTACAACTCCAAGTGTCTCTCACATACATGCCATCTTGCACTTTGAGATCGTTTTTCAGTGAGCGAGGAATGTTCGTTCGACAACCATATCTATAGGCTAACTGGCCTATCACTCAATGGTCAGTGGACCTATATATGCGAACTGACGTATATACGCGAGTTCGTGGGATTTCCCGGACCTGATGAATCTTCGCTAGCAATAAACTATCTAATAAACTCTGGTACCGGTAATTCGATGGTCGGCCTACTTTAAATTTCATTTACTTCATATTACTTCAGAGTTAACACTCTGAAACATGTTTTTGGAGAAAAGTGAGGTCTGCCTCAATCTAGACTTCACAAACCTTGTTGTTGTTGTTATTATTCTTTGTCTTTAAATCCACCGAAGGGTATTAGTTCCTGGTTCTGTTTCAAAAAAATCCTGAGGTACTACATCCCCAAATGCTGTTTTTTCCTTAAACTGGAGACATTAGGCGGTTGGCGGTGTTTGATCCCTCAATACGTACTCTAATAATGCCTTGATCGAAATTTAGAGTCGAACTATCTGCACAAATTTGATAGTACTCGCCGCAACGAATGTAAATATCGCGCGCTAAACAGTTACCAAAACGAAAATTAAACCCTATTACTGGAGTGGACACGGATGCCAAAGATATTAATTGTACGGGAGCTCATCTTTTATCATCCATCCAGAAATCGTTTACAGCGAAAAAGGGTGCGAGTTCTCATGGCAATAACTTTGTCGAACGGTAGACCCATTATGTGTAACGGTTAGAACCATAGTGAATACGAAACGCGAAAGCTGTTGTGCTCGTGACGATGACCTGTCCATTTACGTTAAATCGCTTTAATTCCTGTTACACCAGCACGACTACGGGGCAAGTAGTCTAAAGTCTAAATACGGACTAAATTTGCAGATCGAAATTCCTACTGTCGCTTATCCATTCAGATCGGTTATCGAGAGACACAGAGCGCACTGAAGAGAAAAACACTTTGATCTTGGCGTGAGTGATGCCAGCGTCCAAGTTACTCAGCTACACTGATCGCTGTCGGCATTCAGATGTTGGACAACAGGCGGCTGTTTACACCCTCAGTATACCGGTGCAAACAGACGCAGGCAAATCTCTGGCGAGATTTGGCTTGACTGGGTCAGGGTACGAGCAAATTTGGGCCAACTACAATTAAGTGGACAAAATATAGCAAACTCTTTGGAACAGGTGCAGATGAACGTACTGACACGGTGGCTCGTTACCATTGTCAAATGGTTAATTGTGTTAATTTGCGGATCCGATATCTTGAAAGAAAGTTCAGAAAGAAAATAAATAACCTCTCGTTTTTCGTTCATTTATGCCAGAAGACTTTCCGACTCTGACCCCTTCATCATTCTGCTGTATGGAAAGTCCTATCTGGCTGATTTAAAATTCATCAAGCGGACAAATCAGAAGTTGTTTTGAAAACTACATCACATTACGTGTTCCACTCTCGACCACTGGACTGCTGTTGACAGAGTCTGTAGACCCTGTGATGCGGTTGACATCATCGCTCCAAGGAATTTTTCTCGTCCACGGTTAACATAATTAAAAAGTGCAACTGTGGTACTCGTGTAACTGTCCGTCATGTTCAAGATAATGATGTGAATAATAAAATGTAATAAAGGTTTCTCCCATCATTGCACTCGTATTCTGTCTCAGGGGATTCAAAGGTAGCTTTCTACCGTGAGAGAGGAATCTCCATTGCTCCTTTTGACGGCAGAGGTGACGTTAATGACGTCATATTTCGAACATCCCGCACAGTCTGCGGGACGTCGCAGCAAGCATCCTCTCTCAGAGTAGACTGGATCCAGCCCCTGTTTCATAACGTATTTTAAACGGGAAACAAGAGGAAGCAACTCTGCCTGTTAAGAAATGCTTGAAAAAATAATTTTTTCATTTTTATTTTTTATTATTTTTTTTTTTTTCATTCTATTTATATATTTATTTATCAAACGTATATATTTATTCAAGATCATTTTATTATTATTAAATAGTACATATGAAATAGAGACTCATCCAGTCTACTCTCAGGGTGGTTTGCGCTACGCTGCATTTGCATTTTTTACAGGATACCTGCTCTATCTAACTGTTTTACCGATCGCAAAATGTTTTTTTAATCTCGAAATACACTAAACAGTTATTCAGTGTATTTCAAAACGAAAGTTTCACACAGTTTGAAGGCAGCGTTTTAACAAATTACTCTAGAACTTTATGTTGCGGAAATATATATCGGTGAGTAGCGATTGATATCAATTCGCCCAGTTAGACGGTAGTAGTACATAAAGCGTAAATTCTGTCGGATTTAAGGGCAGATAACTCTGTTTGAACAATTTTTCCGAAGATAGCCGCCACCAGACTTGTGACCAAAAAATACCTCCGAATACAGGAGAGTTCCAATTTTTGCAGGTCAAAAATAGTTCCATGCATTCCTCCGCGGTGATGCGGTCTGGTGGTGATGCGGTCTGCCTCCGCGGGCAGAAAGTAGTCCCACGGAATGTACACCCTGACTGGGGGTTTCCCCCGGCCGCATCGCGCTACAAAGAACTTATAGTAATAAACTTAATCTATACGTGTTGGACGAGTCTTCACTCACCGTCTTCCTTTACACGCAGCTCAATGAAATGCCCGCTCCAAACCTAGACCAAAACACGTAGTTGGTCTGTGGGCTGATTTCATTGGCTCTCTATTTTACTATAGTGCTCTTGCATTCTAACATTGATGCGTTGCATTTCTCCACATTGGGCATTTATGCATTATGAATAAAACACACAAGACAGGGTTTTTTGGTGAGATCTCATTTTTTTTTTAATTCAGTAACAACAACAACGTGAGAACAACCATGTGAAAACTGAAGCCCAGAACAGGGGGGCTTGTACATTGCCAAACACTGTATGGAAGAAACACACATTTTATAACAGAAAACACAACATATATACAGCAGTTAATTCAAGGCCGGTGCAATAGCCGCAGTACTCATAGAACATATATACAACAGTGAGTTCCTCTTATCATGCCTTATCAAAGGCGGTTGGTACCCATAAAATTGAATTGAATTATTGAACCTATATACAACAGTTAATTCGTTAGTCCGGTGCAGTATCATCAGTACTCATACAACATATAACTGTCTTATCAAAGGCGTTTGGTATCCATAAAAATCGAATTATGGAACAGTTCGTTAGTCCAGTGGAATATTCGCAGTGTTCGTATTTATCACTCTAAATGTCAAGATAGGCTGTAGTCACACCATCGGGCAGGACTTTGCGCTTGGGGTAAAAGTATGTGAAGGCTTCCCGGTCCTGGGTATACGAGCGCATCTGGTGGTCGATGATACGGAAACCTTTGTTGGTCCCACTCGCACTGGCCTGGCTCTGGAGGACATTCAGGTGCAGGGCCTTGTTGATGTTGGAGTCGTGTGGACTCACCCCTTTACAACTGAATTTGTTGTCATCACTGTCACAAAAGTAAGTTTTCGAACACAGGGCGATCATGGCATCACCGCTCCACTCTAGTTTAAACAGGCCGGGCGTCCGCTTGTCGTAGGTGTAGTGGTCGCGTCGGGGTAGCCACTGGTCCCGTTCCGCCTCATATTGTGCACGTAATTCTGATTTGACGAGTGACTCCCAGTCCCGGTTGGAAACGGCCATGTATGCTGAGTCGGTATCCATTTCTATCAATTGCCAGTCTGATTGGTGGAAATACACGCCCATGAAATCGTATATGAATTCCAGCATGCGCAGTTTGGCCAGCTGGTACACCATACATCCTATTTGGAGCGGCAGGTTATATGTGATGGTCTGTTTGGCTGACGTCACTTCGTAGGTGGTGTCGTCAATCATCTCCATGTGTCGGTATAGAGGCGAATTCACGCGTTTGCGGGCTTGTTTCGTGGTACAAATGTTCACGATCACGTGACGGTCCTGGTTCGTTACCGTTTTTCCATATCCGCTGTTCCCAAGTAATTTCATCCTTTCCCCGATGATGGCTTTACTGGGGTCGGCGTTTCCTTGGCGACGGGCGGTAGTCACGTCGTTCGCGAACTTCTCAAAACAAGCCTGGGGGGTGAATTCTATGACTTGGTATATTTTCGTAATTTCCAGTCCGTGCCTCATATACCACTGAAGCAGAGGGGTACCGAGCACGATTTTTTCGCCAAGCATGCTGCCGATCAACATACGCCGTGGTCGCGTTAGGTAGTCGTGTTCTTCAGCGTATGCGCGCAAATGGGCTCCAATATCATCTCGACTCACCTCGGTGTTTTTTCGAAGATGGGCGGACATTCGCCAAACGTGTTTTTCAAGTGGTCAGGGACGTGCAGATCACATTCCACGAATCCATAGTGGTCTCCCGTCTCAACAGTGCGTAGGATGTCGGGCATGGTGATAACAGACCGATAATCCAGTAGTCGGTCGTGAGCGTGTAAGAACGAGTATAACTCAGGTTGACGACGTTGCATGTGATGGAATTCACATTCCCATAGCTGTTAATAAGCATAGCCCAGTCCACAAATGTAATCTCGATTCTGCTGTACTTCTTCACGTAAGGCGGCCGGGGTCAGTCCACGGCGCTCGTTATAGCGCCCTCCCGCGAACGAACACTCATGACCGTGTCAATAACAGCCGTGAAATTGAAACACGGTCGGTACTGTATTGATGATAGCAAACCGTCCACGGGAAGGCGCTGATCTCCAATTCGCTTTTCCGTGTGGTTGCCTTGGTGACGGATAGTGACGCCTCGTCGCTGACTTTCCCAATCCAGCCATTGTTCTGCTTGATGTTTCGTAGATCGTTGAGCTCTGAATGCTCCACCCTCAGGGAGCCACCGCGTATAATGACCGGCCGGCATAGGTTTACTCAAACACGATAGGTAGAGGGCATTGGCGTCGAATCTTATTATTTTCTCACACAATTTTTCTCCTCGAATATGGGTCAGCTGTTTCTCATGGTACCTATGGAATATAATACTGGGGCCGCCTACGATATTTACCTTCAAACAGTCAAACATGTCGGCGTCTTTCTGATCGACGAGAGCGAAGAACGCGGGTAAATCCTGGAACAGATACCGCAGGGTCAGACCGGGAATGCTAACACAGTCTTTGAATACGTCGACACCCATATCTCGGTAGAAGGCGGACATTTTGTCGGTAGCTTCCAGAAAAGGGATGACATCCAAATTGTTGTAATAGCCGAGAAAATCCCGGAGAGTTTGCATTCCTTCACGGACCCACACCTGTTGCAGTTCGGTATACAGGGTGGTAGATAATGCTTGTCCTTTGAGATCGTTGTAAAAGGCCTCCTGGGGTGGTAACTGGGGTTCGTCCAGACGCTCGAGACTCGTCATGTAGTTGTAGGGAAAGCAACTTTTCCTCTCCGCGCAGTCGTACGCTTTCATCCACTGTTCATAGCTGTAATTCGGCGCCAGGTAATTACGTACATCTAAGAATCGGAGTGAAGTTGTGGATAGAGCGATGTGGTTGTTTGTCTTCTTAATAATTAATTTCACATTCCCAGCTTTAGCGAGGTACGGGTACAAGAATTCTTTGATTAAGTTTAAATCATATCAGCCCGAGTTAAATCCAAGGACGGGTAATTGGTTCACGTATTCCAATAAACGCAGTTTCAGTTTCTGCGCATAGGGTTTCGGTGGTTTGCGTTCCTCACTTTCGTCTTCGTCATCGATATCGTCCTCCTCCAATGTTGGAATACGCGCATCAAGTGCCGCTAATACATCACAGTAGATAGTCGACGCGAGATGTGCCGCACTGACTTGACTGAGGGTTTCAAGGTAGTTCATCATCCGTGTAATCAGTTCATGGGGGTCCCAGTTAGATACGAAACACACCGGGGCCGTGTCGTAACCGGGTACGTTGGTGTGAATACTCACACTCAAAGGAATGTGATGCTGAGTCCACTGAGTTTTAGTCGATACCTTTTCCATGGGTTCTAATAGGGCTTCAAAATCATAGCACGCTCTGTACGGGAAATAACGGTGGTCCATGGGCACATCGATACCCTCATCTGCCAGGTCTTCAAAGATGGTCGGAGTGTTGTGGAATACGCCGCCGGGAAATTTCCGTTTAGTGGTCTGGTCACAAATTGTCTCGTGTCGATGTAAGTCGGTGAAACGGTCAAACACGCGTTAGCATTTACTACAGATGTATGACTGGGCCTATTTTTCCTGTTCATGTCCGTGATGTACGAGAAATGCCCGCCAGTGTCCGTTTCGTACAAATTCAATGTCATGGTTGTGTCGTATTTCCCCGGGGAATGCTATACGAGTCGGGCGGTGAGTTGTGGGTCGTCGGTGTTGTCATCATCCAAGTGTTGCTCTAATTTGTATACGACAATGTTGACGTGGAATAAATTGTCCACCACATCCAGTTGTGATAACGGGACCCCGCAAAAGTCCCGATATTTCATGTTCCTTTCACCTAAGTACTCTTCCCAATACTGGTTGGCCAATTTATTGCAATCTTTGGGTGGACGTTTGTTGAGATGGATAGCCAGGCATCGGAATAAACGTTTCCGATCGGTGTAGGGCCCACTGCTTCCACTCACTAAAGCGTACATGCCTTCTCTGTGTTTCAACCAGTCCGGGAGATGAATGGGAGCGCCGATAGGGTGATCGTTCATTTTAGTGACGTAAAACGTAACATTGGTTGTCATCTCCACTTGCCATTTTGTGTTTGGTCGTTGTTGTCGTACCCATTCCAAACTATCCAAACTTTCTAATTTTTCCAGTGCCGTGCTCAGGGACGGTCGATGGATAATGGTGAAAGGCTGTTCAAACACCCGGGTATTATTGCTGGGATAATAATAACGGAGCTGGTCTGTCTATTTATGGCGAAGGATGTATCCAAAAGTGAGATTTAACTTGAAGGCTGTATCGTGGTCGTTGAAGATGGCTTCCACGTAGCTACGTAGGCGGATGTTTTCTTCCAACCGGAAATTATATAAGTCCAATATCGGGCGATGCCGATGAAAACAATGGCGTATTGTAGCCCAGTGTCGTTGATAAATGTCCCTCACACGCTCGTCTCCAGGCAAGACTTCAACCGGAGGTGCTGCTGGGTCCAATGGAAAATCTTCTCCATGTCTCATGCTCCAGTGAAGACCCCCTCTCGTCAGAACAAGCTGGTAGGCAGGCAGTCAGGCAGGCTGGTCAGGTAGGTGTGATAGCTCCGTGGGGTAGTGCAATGAATACACCAAACCACTAAAAATCTCCACCTTTTATACGTTTTCCTATTATCCGCCATTTTGGAGCCGCCATTTTGTAGCCGCCATTTTGGAGCCGCCATTTTGTAGCCGCCATTTTGGAGCCGCCATTTTGGAGCCGTCATTTTGTAGACGCCATTTTGTAGCGCCATTTTGGAGCCGCCATGTTGGAGCCTCCTTTTTGTAGCCGCCATTTTGGAGCCGCCATTGTGGGGAAAAACCCCAGACAAACACAGACAAGTCTAGACATGTCCAAAGGTCACGCCTCATTCACCCACACCCCCATATAATCCCATACTAGGGGTATAGGACCGATGTTTGTCCCACTGGGAAACCTACTTCTATACATTTGCGGTATGGTTGCTTGCGCCATGTTGGAGCCGCCATTTTGGAGCCGCCTTTTTGTAGCCGCCATTTTGTAGCCGCCATGTTGAGCCGCCATTTTGTAGCCGCCATTTTGGAGCCGCCATTGTGGGGGAAAACCCCAGACAAACACAGACAAGTCTAGACATGTCCAAAGGTCACACCTCATTCACCCACGCCCCCATATAATCCCATACTAGGGGTATAGGACCGATGTTTGTCCCACTGGGAAACCTACTTCTACACATTTGCGGTATGGTTGTTTGGATTTGTTTTCTTAGTCTCGTCATTTAGAACATGATAGGAAGTCTCGCGGAGCGAATCGTTGAATTTTTTGGAAAAAGTTCGAGGAGCCCCATATAGACCCATATAGTCCCATACTAGGGGTATAGGACCGATGTTTGTCCCACTGGGAAACCTTCTTCTATACATTTGCGGTATGGTTGTTTGGATTTGTTTTCTTAGTCTCGTCATTTATAACATGATAGGAAGTGTCGCGGCACGAAACGGTGAAATTTTTGAAAAAGTTCGAGGAGCCCCATATAGGCCCATACTAGGGATATAGGACCGATGTTTGTCCCACTGGGAAACCTACTTCTATACATTTTCGGTGTGGTTGTTTGGATTTGTTTTCTTAGCCTTGTCAAGACAAACATGATAGGAAGTGTCCCGGCACGTCAAGACAAACATGATAGGAAGTGTCCCGGCACGAAACGGTGAAATTTTTGAAAAAAGTTCGAGGTCTGTCTATAGCCCCAGATAGACCCATATACTGGGATATAAGCCCAATGTGTGTATAATTCCATACGGGGTGGACATGTTGGAGTCTAGGTGAGACCCTGGTGGTCCAATGGTGTCGTATGAGATCTTATTTTGAAGCTCTTATGCCGGAGTACTCGACTACACTAATGTTTCGTGCGTTGTCAATACTCTGCGCATGCGCAGCCTGGCCGTAGTATAGAAAGCATGCATTTTTGGGGGTGTGTGTGTGGGTGTATTTGGGTTAGAGACGGGCTCTTCACGGTTCGAATGGATCGTCTGAGGTATCAATGTGAAGCCTATGTGAGGGAGCCTCTGATGGCGTGGGTGTGGGGTAGAAATAAGGTCATTCTGCGCATGCGCGGTAGCGCGGTAGCCAAAGGGCATGGAAATAGACGTTTTAGGGTCTAGGTGGGCCCCTCATGTGCCTATTGTGTCGCGTGAGGTATCCATGTGAATCCTAGGTGGGGGAGCATCCACCTGGACTGACATTCACGTGGTTTGGTGGGTCTGTGCAAGTGTGTGTGACGTCACTTCCGGTTTTTTAGAATGCTCAAACACTACCTCCAACTTTCCCGGCTCGCACCTTGGCCCGGCCCGGCCCGGCCGCAGCGCGCGCGCGCACGTTCTCCAGACGCGCGCGGGTTTTCCGGAAGTGTGCGCGCGGGACAAAAGGTGACATCCAGGTCTAAAGGTCTCCCTTTCGGCAAGGTTCGGCGACAATGTTGCGTCATCGATAGTCAGAGCTTGAACCCCAAAAAGGGGATTGTAAATTAACCTGGGAAGGATGGGCAGTTCCATTTGGACCAATCAGCGGTCGAGAAAAAAAGAGCCAATGAGCGATCGAGAAAAGAACCAATGGACGGGTACTAGGTACACGTCTGCGCCTACATCCAGGTACTAGGATGCTTTCGCCTACGTCCGCGCCTACATCCGGGTTCTTCTGGGGTTTCCCAGTGGGGTTTTTTTCCGTCTTCCGTCAGGGTAGTGTGGTTTTACATCCGGGTTCTCATCTTACATCTGGGTTTTTCCATATTTAAAAATACATAGAACTAATAAAGTAATAAACTTAATCTATACGTGTTGGACGAGTCTTCACTCACCGTCTTCCTTCACATGCACCTCAATGAAATGCCCGCTCCAAACCTAGACCAAAACACGTATTTGGTCTGTGGGCTGATTTCATTGGCTCTCTATTTTACTATAGTGCTCTTGCATTCTAACATTGATGGGTTACATGTTGGCCCCATCCTACACCACTGATTTCAGTTTGACTGAATCTCCACATTGGGCATTTATGCATTATGAATAAAACACACAAGACAGGGTTTTTTGGTGAGATCTCTTTTTTTTTATTCAGTAACAACAACAACGTGAGAACAACCACGTGAAAACTCAAGCCCAGAACAAGGGGCTTGTACATTGAAAGAACTGAAGCCCAGAACCGGGGGCTTGTACATTGAAAGAACTGAAGCCCAGAACAGGGGGCTTGTAAACTTAAGCCCAGAACAGGGGGCGTGTGTACATTGAACGAATTCAAGCCCAGAACGGGACTTGTACATTGAAATGATGGGCGGCCCAGTCATATATGAGTACATCTCGGTCCTCGGCCTTGGGGTACTCATCAAACATGTGGACGATCGTCTGCATGGAATGTCCCCGACATCGATGGTACAGGTAAAACAAGCAATATTGGCCGCACACTATACTGTCCAGGCTTTGCAACGTTTTAGTATTCCAACAGCACGTCTCTGTGCCTTGATCCATGAAATCTGTTAAATCGGAATGGATGGGTGGTAGCCGTACGGGTCAAAGTATTCGCCCTGCTGTTCTGTCAATTACACGGCCACCCAATGTTCACCGGGCCGATCCATCGGGTCTGTATTCAGGACATAAGCAGCCGGATACACACGGTCTAATGGGAACACGGCGAACACTCCCTGAAAGACCATGCGTGTCCCTGGATCATTCTCCGGCACGGTGCGTATCTGGTCTGTATCCATGTTAGGTGACAAAGTTACGGCTTTTATCGATTTGAATGATGTTGTCAAACTCAGCGTAGCAAATCACATTGATGGTTTTCGGTAAAGGTGTCCCGAAATGCAGTTCCAAGCGTAAGTTGCCTTTCTTGACGAGACTCAGTTGATGATCGTTGTCTAAGGTGGGAGTCAGATCGAAACAGAACAAGGTGTACCCTCTGCCGAAATCGTCTCGACTGATCATATTTCCGTCGTCTTGGTTGATTTGGCCAGTTGCTGTGAAGACGTTCAGATGACTCCGGATGTGATTGTCCGTTCCGAAATTAGGTTGTAAGGGGCGTGCCGGTACCTGTTGGCCATCCACATGCAGGGCCACGAAATTGATGTTGAACGCTTTTAGGTTGAACGGATTCCTCGAGAGAGTTCCATTATAACTGACGTTCTCCACACATGCTAGGGTTAAACGCTTGGGCAAATCCCCCAAGAACAGGTTTTCTTGATTGACAATCATATTGCCTTTAGGAACGGAAAAGACCTTGGTCTGTACTCGTCGAATCGGGTACTGGGCTGGGTATTTTCTCCAAGACTCTGATGTGCCCCCACTATACACCTGGGCTCGGTTTCACTTTGCGTACAAACAGACTTGCCTCTTGGATGACAATGTTATACTCGAGGTCCTCATTCGGGGCCATCAAGGCAAACGCAGGCGTTGCGTGCACTAGTCGTATTTTGACAGGTACTCCATTCAAGAGGTATCGGTCCTGCATAAATAAGTCCGCATGCAGACGTCGCATCAGATCGACCGAGTGACGCTCTGCTGTGGCATCCACTCTCTCCGTATAGCCGTCATTATCAGGACTCGCTTCCATCTTGCCTGGGGTATCTCGGTAGAACAACGGGGCTGCCAAATACGACTTTTTAGCGTCACGCCCGTAGGATAACAGTGTTTCGATGTAGGCTCGGTACGGGTACGTGTTGGTCGAGGCGCTCACCAGTTTATCACTCAGGGCTATATCCACTTGCTGGAATAGCGAATGAAGCCAGAGATTCTCTGGACCCACGGGTGCATCTGCTTTGAGGACTGACCAATCTTTATTGGTGATATTAGCTTTCACATATAGGTACGTATGGGCTAAATCCAGGTAGGTCGTATCTGCGTTGGTGATGGTGAATTCAATGGGGCCTGTGGCTGTAATGCTGGAAAGGGGCAGATGTTCCACCCATTGACCCTCTTCGGCACTGGTCTGAGTAGGTGGGACGGTCCATAAATCAAATTCACTGTTGGTAGAAGGACACGACTCGGCATGGATGAAAGCCATCTTTAAGAAAAGATATCCTTGGTCTTCGATGTGCGTCGTCGCTGGGTCGGTCGTCGACTGGTGCGTGGTCTCGGTGGTGCAGGTCTTTTATTCCCTACGGTGCGTTGTGCTTTGGTGACCAAGACGCCTCCTGCTTCTTTGGCCCGACGGTTCAGTGCTTCTTTGGGTGCCGCACTGCCCAAGACATCAGCCGCGATTAGCAGACCACTGCGCACCGCTTGTTTGCCGATTGCTTTGACCCCACGCGTCACCAAGGGCAGGAACGTTTTGACGATGCTCCCGAGTATATTCCCCAGCCCATGTCCTCGTTGCATGCGTGTACCTGCAAAGACAGGAAAGCTACCCCCGGCCTGTTTGGTGTAATGAACGACGTAACTGGCTGTGAAGTCATGTGACGCAGTCAGTATGTCGGCACGTCTTCCCACTTCCCTTATATGTGTTGTAATTGATAAGGCACCTTCATTGTGCAAAGTGAAGCGCTCGGACTTGACGGAAATGAAGTGTCAGCACCACTTTCCCACGCTCGAATGCAATCGGTTGACCGGTGTCGTCTCTTATATCGATGACGATGGAGCTAATATCGGTCTGACTGATCGGTAGATACACGATACGCCTGAAACTGTGGGTGACTTGAGCTCCATACTTGCCTTTCACCGGGCAGACGCGCAGTAGAGGTACGTTGCTGCCGCCGACAATGTGTGCATCGACCACGTCCGAGTAGATGTACAGGCCATACATACCACCACGCATGTCCATCGGGACATCAGGAAATCGGGCCAGCGTACCCCCGTAGATCGAGACCCAGCATTTGCTGTAGGGTAGGACTGAGTTCGACACTCACGTTGGGGCTGAGCGTGAGACAGGCCTTGTCGTTGTCCACATGATTTTTGAAGGGGAAAGATTTGATGGGTATTGAAGTATTCGTGACGTCTCGTAGAGACTTATAATGCATCAGACTTCTCAGTCCACCCATGAACTGCTTGGGGGAATCGCATTGACCTTCGGGTAGTTTGAGTCGAGTTTCTTGTCCTTCGTAGGTCATCTCGTACCATACTTCATTGGCTCGCACGTTGTACCACGAGTAAGGGTATTGGATATCCACGAGTCCACATTCCCAGCGTCCAGGTAAATGCAACGGTTGCGGTAACTGGGTCACGTGCTTGGTCAAGGTGTTGTCAGGAAACACATCAGCCGAAATGTTACTGGGTAGGGCGAGGTAAAACATGACGACTGAGCTTTCCTGCTGCTGCTGTTTGTTTTAATACTTCTCCCAGCCCTTGGGTGCTAATCGTCGTGATGGTCGTGGTGACTTAGATCTTGGTGGTTGCAGGGGGTGGCGTGGCAAAAGGGGTGAAAAAGTAGGTGCCCGCCGTGGTGGTGATTTGGGGGGTGACTCCGGTTCCCAAGGTTGTGGTGAGAGTCGTCGTGCACGACTGGGCCCAGCGCTGGGGGTTCCCCACCAATTCCTGTGGTACATGCATGTCTTTCAAGCCTTGAGCGAAGACCTCCCATCCTCGGGGATTCGTGTGCGACCTGCGTTGACGCATCAGGTCATTCACTAAATCCGTCATGTGGGTACCGGGGACCACTTGATTCTGTACCAGGAGTTCACCTTTATCATTCCAAGTCATGTTAGGATTCTGTTTCATACGTTGTAATACCAGGCCAGCTTGTTTCTTGAATGATGCACGTACACTCTTCAGGACTTCGTCTTCGACCCACTGTGGGGCTGTGGGTGGTACCCCTGGTAATGAAGGCTGTTGGAGCGGTGCTGATGTCGGTGGTGTGTCGCGTGGTGGTGGTGGTGGTGCCGGAGTAGAGTAAATGCCGTCATTTACATCTGACGACGATACAGCTCACCAATCTCCAATGTACGAGTTGTCACAGCGAAACAGCTCACCAGTTACCAGTATACGAGTTGTCGGAGCATTTCCATCATAGCTCTCTGGATTTGTATCTAGTGTCGCTTATGCCGGTGCTAGGGACCGTGTGGTCATATCATCCAAGTTGCCACATGAACAGGTAAAATAAAAGCGTACCTGAGATACAACACATATCACGAATCGTTAGATTCTTGGCATGTGCCTTAGATAGGTTAACCAGAAGATTATTCTGTGAAGTCATGTGACGCAGTCAGTATGTCGGCACCTCTTCCCACTTCCCTTATATGTGTTGTAATTGTATTGGTCCATGAACGTCATGAAGCGTCTCATTGTACTGTTGTACTTTCTCACTGTCGCTTAACCCCGGTCGTTGTAAGATCTGACGCATCTCTCCATCGAGAGTGTTTATCGTCTTCGCCGTAGAAGGTACGGGGTACGGTGATTGGAGGTTTTGAAGGAGCCGAGGTTCGACGAGGACCATTTTTCCGGGTGGTTCTTTGTCGGCCGAAGAGTCCACCCAATACTGGACCCAACACGGAAGCGGCCAACGGTGCTAAGATGGCCCCGAGAAATCCACCTTTCTGTAACACCTTTTTCTTTTGTGTTTGAGAAACTCGCTTCTGGACTAAGGTTCGGAGACCTGTCTTATGCTTGTTCAACTTGGTCTTCTGAGCCGGAGTCAGTGGTACGTTGCCTTTTAACATTATTTTTGCGTGTACACGTGGTGAGTCTCTCCGGGAAAGATGCCGGTACGTAGTCGATGGTGATCGGGGTGGCTTGCTTCGGGTCGAAAAGCATATACCCGTGCTGAGGGCTTGTCGCATCTTTAAAGGCTGCCAACGCAAACGCAGTGAGTCCAGGGTACATCTGTCTCGCCAGGTGCAGTAGTTGAGTGGTATCTCTCGGGTTTTTGAAAACCACCATATAGTGGGCATTTAACCCTACCTGGCCTGGGGGGGGGGCGGAAAGTGCCCCCCCTAGTGAACTTTTCTCTGCTGCTCCGAAACGACAAAACCGAGGAGGCTGAAACTTGGTGACTTTTAAGCTTATCTGATTGGAGTCATTTTGAGTCTATTTTCATATACCCCCGTGTAGAGAATCATGGGTAAATTCAAAATGGCGGCCATGTGGTATCCGCGAAAGTCGTGTTTTTCATCTTTTCGGTCCATTTCTTCACATTTTCCTTGTCTAAAAGGCCTTGAAAGTATATTATTTATGCAAAACTAATTATTCTCTATTTTATAAGATTTATTTCGAGAGAAAAATCTGAAAAATGAAAATTTCGAAAAATCGACCCCAAAAAGGCCGAAAAATGGCTTCCAAGAAGATGACCTCACTGTGACGGCCATCTTGGATTTTTTTACATTTTCCGGTAGACCTTGAACCCAAGATACTGTGTGGTAAGTTTCAGTGCTCTAGCCTTAGTGGTAGAGAAAATATATAGGGGGGCACTTTCCGCCCCCCCCCCCCCAGGCTGCGACACACCCCAAATCGCCCAGGCCAGATAGGATTAAGCTGATGTTCCGATGTTCTTTGTTTTTACTGAACAGATTCTGCACAATGTAGATGATGCTGAGCCGTCGATGATAGCTGCCTTTGGTAAAGAGTTGCGTGACCCGACTGTCCGTCTCCGCCATGAGATCATCCAGAACCACCAAGGTGTCGGGTTCCAAATCGGCCAGGTTGGGTAGGCCTTCCACGAACGTGATGTGGGGCATTGCTGCATACGCTGCCTGCCATTCTCCGTAACACCACACGACTCGGGCAATGGGTGGGGTGATCATGCTGTCGGCGCGTTCGAGGAGCTTCCTGACGAAGTGCGTTTTGCCGGAGCCCGTCGGTCCTGCGAATGACGCAAGTGAAGGGATGATGCCAACGGGGGTCCATGGTTGGAGGTGTATCCGCTGTCGTGATAACCCGCTCTTGTAAATTTGGTACGAAGTGGAGTGGTGGGTACAACGTCGGTCGTCGTTGTCTGTTCACTGTCAGGGATGATGATGATGGTGGTGGGTACAACGTTGGCCGTCGTTGTCTGTTCACTGTGAGGCATGAAATCCGGTGGGTTTTCAGATGTAGTAGGTGTACTTGGTGTAGGTGTTGACTCTATACTTGGTGTGGAGCTCGTTGTGGCTTGTACACGGGCTGTGGTGATGACTGGGCTCGATACGGGGTTGACTGGTGCTCTCTGTAGACCGGTTTCACGGATGGCTGGTGTTCTCAATTGGTTACGTAACGTGCTGACATAGGCTACGTCGTAAAATAAATCTCTGTACAACACACTCAGCAGGGTTAGCAATATCACCACAAAGCCAACTTGCGCTTGCGTTTTGTGAGACGCTGTGTTCAGAGACGGTTGCACCGTGTTCATGGTCGAACGTGGAATGAAGGATGACGGTAGTGGTGTCTGGCTTTATAGTCGTTTCACCTGGTTGGCTGCGACCCAGGAATTGAAGGAACTGGGCCAGCCTTGCCATTTCACGAAATGAAACAGTTTGCCACGTCGACGTTCCCTTTTCTTGTTGTGTTTTTACGACAGGCTGTAATTCCATCTCGTAAAACGTGCCTAGCAACGGTTCCCCTTGAAGATCTTGCAGTTCATAGACTCGCCGCTGTCCGGGTAGGCGCCATTTAATCAGGAAGTGCTCATCGCTCCAGTTGGGCAAGTAACTTTTCTCGAACTTGCCCTTGATTTTACTGATCCGTACAGGGTCCCCGACCTTGAACATCTCCTTCGGTGCTCGTTGCGAAGACACGCCGGACTTGGGCTTCATTGCGTTGGGTCACGGTAATGGGGGCTCTCTCTATACTTCGATGATAGGCTCGATTGTAACCCCTCACAAGTTTCGGGAGGACATCGATGTACCGCCTTGTATTCTTATAGGTGAAATATTTATACATACGGCCTTCGAATGTCCTGTTGAGCCTTTCCACCACGGAAGCCTTGGTCTCGTTGTACGTATGGAAGAAGAAGACCTTCTGTTTCTTGAGAAAGGTTTGGAACGGTCTGTTGAGGAATTCCGTGCCTTCGTCGATTTGCAAATACAAAGGTTTGCGCCCGGTCTTGAAGATGTCTTTGAAAGCCGCTATGAGATTTTCCCCCGTTTTCGTCCGGATGGGTACCACCCACGCATTCCTTCGATAGGATATCGATGCACATCAAGATATACCGATTCCCATCGTTGTGTTTGGCAAAGGCGCTCATATCGACCATATCCGCTTGCCACTGGGCATCTTTTCCTCCAACAATGACCCGGTTCCGTAGAAAATGGCGACGGACAGCTCGATGTAAGGTATAGGTGTCTTGTTTTCTTAACCAATCTCGGACTTGGGCACGTTGTATTCCCTGGGGTTTGGCCGCTCGATAGAGAGCCGACAATGCACTATACGCAGCCGGACTGTCGGGACGGTAGTATAAGTTATCCAACACCTTCTCCCAGCGCTTCATGGTGACAAAATGATGATGGACCCGGAGAGTATGGTTGATTTACAACAAATTTCTACCACCGTTGTGTTGGTTGACAGAGTTCAGCAGGATAGTCTATAGCCTCGTCGTCTGGTTCATTACTAGACCGTTGTCCATTGGGTTCAGCCAGCGCGTGCTCAATAGCACGAGCCCACCCCAACTGGTCTGATGACCGCTCGTCCGGTGTAAACAGCTGGTCCACGATAGGCACCACTTTCTCCAAGGCTGTCCACAGGTCAGGGTCTAGGGTGAAGCTTTGCGTAGGATCGTGGTAACGCCCCACACGGGCAAAGAAGGGTCCACGTTGTACGTAGTTGGCGTTCTCGAGGTGGATGAGGTTTCCGCCGAGCTCACCGCTCAACACCCGATTAAATTTGGTCCAGCCATCACGTTGTAGGGTAACCATAGTGGATGTGTACTCCGAACCCCACCCACAGACATCCCGATCTTCCACGAGGGTGACTTTATCTTCATGACGTGTAACCCCACCTGCGGTGTAAGGGGCAGGATGGCTCGTAGGACTGATGACATGGTTGATCCAATGACGAAGGATAAATGACACACACGCAGACTGTCTCTCGTATTTATAGTCAGGTCTCTCGGCGACATGGTTGACCCAATGACGAAGGGTGAATAACGCACACGGTGACTGTCTCTCGTATTTATGGTCAGATCCCACTGTCAATGCCGCAGCGCCAGGGTGAATAAAGCACAGACCATGACTAGGCCAACCAGCCATCGCTGGTTCCGGCGTGAGCGCTCGTGGTGCATAGCTCGGGCATCAATGATGGCTGTCATAGTCCAGTAGTGGTGAGTGATGGCACACCTCTCCATCTAGTGCACTCTGTCGAGGACTGCTTCTGTGAACTCGTTCAGGATCTGGCGTCGCCCCTCGTTGTCGTCACCATCTGCAAACATGGACCGAACCACCGCTCGGTAACCCGTGAATGAATTAACCACGGTCGCATGCTGTAAAATGCGAGACACATGGGTCTCCGTATCCGGAATGGAGGTGTAGGATGCAGAGCGACCTGTTATATACGCCTATACGTAATTCTACAGCGTAATAAGTACTATTCTGATGGGTTAGTCCAAGGCAACAACAACAAACAGGTCAATCCTTTGATTATAGCAATAACCCACGCATTTCCGGCGATAATCCGCGCTGCGTGCCGGATGATCCCGCGCGTGCACGCTGCGGACCGGGAGAAACCCCCAGTCAGGGTGTACATTCCGTGGGACTACTTTCTGTCCGCGGAGGCAGACCGCATCACCACCGGACCGCATCACCGCGGAGGAATACATGGAACTATTTTTTGACCAGCAAAAATTGGAACTCTCCTGTTTTTGGAGGTCTTTTTTGGTCACAAGTCTGGTGGCGCCCTCTGGCGGCTATCTTCGGAAAAATTGTTCAAACAGAGTTATCTGCCCATAAATCAGACAGAATTTACGCTTTATATACTACTCACGGTCGCCAGGTTAGTTCACTGTGACAACAGATGGCCGCGGGTCAACTCCGGTACAGACCGTGGGACCCATACAGCGCTAAACGGAGAGGCGCAAAGGAGAACGAAATGAATGCCCGGCAAGGCAGAGAATGGAACAGATTGTAACAATGTTGCGTTATGACGTGGTTAATCGTTCCATAATAACGTCACGAGTTGGGACATGCTTGTGACGTTTTAAAATTAAATTCGGGAAACAAGGAACAGGGTATAAATCTTATAATTTGGAAGATTATCGTGGATATGACATAAACTTGCAAAAGTACAACAGTTACATTTTAATAGGGAACAGACACATCAAAATTTCAAACAATTTTGGCAGACCACTGTGACTTTATTATAAGTGTATTCACGTTATCAGTATAGGCAATCTGATACGCTTAAATATACATGATGGTAATATAGCGTCGTCTTATCAGTGGGTTTTATCCAAATTAATAATTAGTGACTATGTTCATTAATTGAAGCGATCAGTTAAATAATTTTGCTAAGCAGATAATCATCAACCGTACGGAATACCACATCAATACTGATAGTTAGTAAAGATCTATTATTGGAACCCAGAACTTGAAGATTTAGAAGACGTACATTTCTTGAGGTCGAATATGTTTTTTAAATTTCAGTATTTATTCTTCACGTATAAATTAAAACTAAACATTAAAATATTTATATATACATATACACACCATATTCGTTATGAAATTATGGCATCCAAGTGGGGTATTTTATCAATGAATAGCCATAACACCGAATACACAGGGAAATGGATCATTATCGTTGAATATGTAACAATGAAAGTACTGACATTACTGATGTGGGGTTTCCGTTGAGGTAGGCAAGGTTCAAGATAGAGTGCTGCAGGTCTTACGCTTTTGCAGTGAAGATATGCACCCATGGTAGCGAAAGTACAAATTACACCGGGGCTTACTTCGAGGCTACGCTCTCTGCAAATGGCGCACAAGCAATGCTTTTCAGTCAGTGTAGCATTCACAGTTCATAAGAATGCCCTGATAGTAAACCCAAACACGCGTTCTGAGAACCCCAACATCTCGCCTTGCGGGGTCATCCACCAAAGGTGCAGCAGTATTGAAAGCATATATGTAGAGCAAACAATAAGGTCTGGAATAGGTGATGTGGTACAGACAATAATGTCTGGAATAGATCATCTGGTACAGACAATAACATCAGTCCCATGTGGGATTACTGGCAAAAGTTAATCCCATGTAGGATGGATAGGTCAGTGCTGTCGGATTACTGGTACATAGGGCAGTCCAGTGTGAGATTACTGCTGGATAGTTCAGTCCCATGTGAGATTACTGCTGGATAGGCCAGTCCTGTGTAGGATTACTGCTGGGTGGATCAGTCCCATGTTATTACTGATGGATAGTCCCCTGTGGGGTTACTGCTGGATAGTCCAGTCCCAAGTGGGATTACTGCTGGATAGGCCAGTCCTGTCCGGGATTACTGCTGGATAGATGAGTCTCGTATGGGATTAATGTTGGATAGGACAGTCCCGTGTGGGATTACTGCTGCATAGGCAGTCCCGTGTGGGATTACTGCTGCATACGGCAATCCTGTGTGGGATTATGGCTGAGGAGGCCAGTCCTGTGTGGGATTAATGCTGGATAGGCTAAACCTGTGTGAGATTACAGCGGAATAGGTCAGTCCCATGTAAAATTATGGCTGGATAGGTCAATGTGGGATTACTGCTGCAAATTGCAATCCAGTGTCATATTACATCTGGATAGGTCAGTCCCATGAGAGATTACTGCTGCATAAGCCAATCCCGTGTGGAATTACTGCTGGATAGGCCAGTCCCATGTAGGATTACTGCATGATAGGGCATTCCAGCCTGGGATTACTGCTGGATAGGTCAGTCCCGTGTGGCATTACTGCTGGATAGGCCAGTGCCATTGGGATTACTGCTGGATAGGTCAGTCCTGTGTGAGATTACTGCTGAATAGGCCAGTCCCAAATGGGATTACTGCTGGATAGACCAGTTCGGTCTTGGATTATTGCTGCATAGTTGATTTCCGTTTGGAATTACAGCTGGATAGGTCAGTCCCGTATGGCAATACTGCTGGATAGGCCAATGCCATTTTGGATTACTGCTGGATAGGTCAGTCCCGTGTGGGATTAATGGGGAGAGCTGTGACCTAGGACGAACTGTAAGAAACATGTGTACCAAGTTTCATAATCATTCAATGACAGCTGACAACTGCAGCAAACTGTGGTGTACAGATGTACATGTGCACTTCCGCTAAATCCAAAACTCAATCATTTGCCATAATTTGGAGAAAAATTAATATTTCATCTCAAAAATAGCACAAGTAAATCCTCCAATCATAAGAAACATGTGTACCAAGTTTCGTAATCATCCAATGTGAGCTGACAACTGCAGCAAACTTATCATGTACATGTATACGTATACATGTAGAGGCCTACATATACAATTTACCTAAACAGAAAACTCATTCATTTGCCATAATTTGGAGAAAAATTAATATTTCTTGTCAAAAATAGCACAGATACATCCTCTAATCATAAGAAACATGTGTACCAAGTTTCATAATCATCCAATGACAGCTGACAACTGGTGCAAACTTACCATGTAGATGTATATGTATACATGTAGAGGCCTACATGTACAATTTACCTAAACAGAAAACTCATTCATTTGCCATAATTTTGAGAAAAATTAATATTTCTTCTCAAAAATGGCACAGATACATCCTCTTATCATAAGAAACATGTGTACCAAGTTTCATAATCATCCAATGACAGCTGACAACTGGAGCAAACTTACCATGTACATGTATATGTACAATTTACCTAAACCGAAACTCATTCATTTGTCATAATTTGGAGAAAAATGTATATTTCTTCTCAAAAATAGCACAGGTACATCCTCTAATCATAAGAAACATGTGTACCAAGTTTCATAATCATCCAATGAGAGCTGACAACTGGAGCAAACTTACCATGTACATGTATATGTACAATTTACCTAAACAGAAAACTCATTCATTTGTCATAATTTGGAGAAAAATTAATATTTCTTCTCAAAAACAGCACAGGTACATCCTCTAATCATAAGAAACATGTATGCCAAGTTTCATAATCATCCAATGACAGCTGACAACTGGAGCAAACTTACCATGTAGATGTATATGTATACATGTAGAGGCCTACATGTACAATTTACCTAAACAGAAAACTCATTCATTTGCCATAATTTTGAGAAAAATTAATATTTCTACATCCTCTAATCATAAGAAACATGTGTACCAAGTTTCATAATCATCCAATGACAGCTGACAACTACAAGAAACTTTCCAAGTACAGATGTACATGTGCACTTCAGCTAAACGCAAAACTCATTCATAGAGATTTTAACATTAGAGTACCCCAGGGGTAGTAACCCCAGGTGGCATACCCACCCCGCATATTTTTTTTTTATATTTTTTCTAATTTTTCTAGATTTTTTTTTAACTTGCTAAACCAAAAACCCATTCATTTCCAGGCAGGGGACACCGACACCGACGACGACATCCTCTTCCACAATATCTCCCCTTTACTTCGTAAGGCGAGATAAAAACGAGAAATCGTCCCATTTCGTAATAACTGCCATGCCATTTTAAAGCCGAATATGGTACAGATGCATCAATTGGTCATTCCTTTGAAAACCAGAATGCTATTAGGGGCAGTCTCCGTGAATGTTGACAGAAAAGCTGCTTTCAATCTGAGGGAGTCGATATTGTCAGATGAATGTCCATCAAAACATCCGGAGTATGTTTTGATCAGAGACAATGAAAAGGTCATAATACTCGAAATGATTGTATACCAGTGTCCTGCTGTTTTATCTTCTTGTACAATTGATCGCCATGAAACAGTATCCGGGATTTGTTGCGTCCAGTTACTTCCATCAATGACTGCCAATGTAAGAAAGAATGAAAGCATCCAAGGCTGCTAAAAAACAGGGAAGGAATTGGTCCTGTTCAATATATTTCTGATGTGTCTCTCGTTGCATACGTGATGTGAATTTGTGAAGCTTAGCTCTAATTATTGAAGATACTTCATCAATACTGTAAAGAAAGTCCAGGCAAATGAGAGTTGCATATGTGGTACCAGTGGACGATGGAAACAATTTTGTTGAGGCGTTCAACTGTTATCACAATTGTTTGACAACCCAATGAAATTACCTTTCCCCGATAAAGAACACAACACCGAAGATTAAAAATTGTATATTATCTGAACTAAACAAGATAACATTTTGGTAGTAACCCTACAATATTGCAGAGGTCGGTGTCCGCATCATAGTGAACGTTGTTGCCCAGGAAGCAGATCGGCTTTCATTTATGGTTTATGTATTCATGCACACAGCAACCTGCAGCCAAAGCTCAATGACATTGTTATTGTAGACATGTACAAGAATGAAGTCACTGAATCTGATTCATATTCATAATTTATTTGTGTGGCAATTGACCACCAGAAAATAATATAAGTAGCCTATAGGTCTTCTTCAAGATTACACGTATGCCTACCGGTACATCGAATAATTATTTCAAAATCCATTCAGCAATTGCACACAGAAAAAATACCCTTACGTTACTAAAAAATTCAGTCACAGACACAGAAAACCATTATTAACATCAAAAAATAAATTTACCTCCACTGCCTGGCCCAAACGGAAAATTATTTTGTCAACTTCAACAGGTCAGAGCAAAGCACTAAGTGGGGTATATATCCAATCTAATTAAAATTAAATCCTAACGGCTTCCCCATTTGGATATGTCGCTGTTAGGATCTAACCAGTGCTTTCTGGTTGGCTCAGCCGAAGCACACGCCAAGCTGTGGGGGAATCTTCTGATGTTGCCGCCCACTCGCCAGGTTGGCTCCATAATGCGGGGTAGAATTATGGACTCGTCCTTGACGTAACCCTGAGTCCATGAACCTATCCCCCCTGCCCGACTCAAGTAAAGTAGTTAAAATGCGGTTGTGATGTCATAAGACTATTAAATATTCATGAGCTGGGCGCTCCGAACGCAAAATTCAATTGAAATCAGTAAGATCCTACATAGCGACATATACGATTGGGGAGCATTGATAGGATATTAATGTATTAAGATTGGGTATATATCCCACCTAAGATATTAAATCAAAGTTTGGATATTGAAATATATCCTAATTGGGATATTTTCACCGATTTTCATACTAAACGGCAATGTCGGATTTCGGCATCAAAACTACCAAAAACAAGATAGAGTCTACTTCACAAAACTGACAATACGATTGTATAATTTTGCTGACCTTTTCTCGTCGACATTATTATCTGTGCAATTGCAATTACGTGCAATACTTTTTGATGCTGTTGTTGCAGTATACTTCCCATCAATAACCACTGTTGTATGTCTTTAAACGAACAGAAGAACTACTAGCACAATATGCCAGCTTGAACATATGGAAGTATGAAAAAAATATTCAAATTGCGATATTTCATCCCAATTGGGATATATATCCCAGTTAGTCCTTTTCCCTGACCTGTTCAACGAGCTGTCATTTCGGATATGGTAAGAATCAAGAACATTACTTTTGCTGGATGACAAATGATGCAGGACGATAAGATCAGTCAATTTGAAAATTGCAGTAAAAAGGATGCTTTCGCTTGATGAAATAAATCAAGTTTTCCTTGCAAGAAATGTTTTCAAACTTAGCACACAAAACGGCGGCTTTCAGTCATGCCATGTGCATGCTTTCAGTCACGCAGTAGCGCGGAAACTTGCAACATTCATTTATTTGATAATATTAACACGTGTGCGCCGGGAAACAAGTAATGAATTCAGTGACGGGTATAAAACGTTTTACACACCTCGATCTGTCCGAATGTCACACTCGCACAGTGTCAAAACTCTCCAGTCGACTGATGGAACGAAAACGAAACTGCCTCCTCGTCTCTCCTTTTCAAACTCTCTCACCGGGACTGCACTATAATTTTGGCAGTGCGGTTCAGCCGATCTTAAAACATGACGTCTTTTCGTAAATTCGGTGTATTTCATTGGCTATCAGAACCGAAGATGAAGTGGGCATATTCCGTGACTACGACCTGTGCCATATTGACCAGTTTACAGACAAAACACAATCTTTCGAAGAAAATCTCTCAAGATATCAGCAGAAGTGTTGTCCAGGAAACGCATTCGACATATTCTTCAATATCTGCACCTAGAAACGGCTCGTCGTGAGATTAATTCAGAGAAATTATTCGAAACTAGGTCGAACTACTTCATAGCGCATTCAATAAACGGAGTGACGCGGAACTTTCAGTCATTCTCTCATTTTGCGCAGGGGTGTTGTAATGAAAACCATACCGCTTGGAAAGATCGCACCTCTGAAATTACCCATAAGCCAGTTCACCTAGCATGGCAAGAAACAGGGAATTTTCCCTGTTTAAAAAGGTATTTGTCATACACTGTTTTCCTCTCGAGTCTGTGGAAAATACTGAACCCCCTGTAGAAAGCTGCCATGAACAATAGTTGCGAGAAAAGCACGTTGATATAGACATGATTCATGTAGAGAAGGGCGAGGATTAGTCTCTATATTAATCGCTAGGCATATCAAAGTGGGTAAATAATACTTGCATATGAATAATTGCATAATCCACAAACTTGAAAAGAATGAATACCTGGATCTGACCTCTTCTGCATTGCTATAAAACCTGTAATTGATTGTAACATTTGTAATCCAATTATGTAACATGAGGCAGCACCTCAAAGGTGCAAACAACCCCTCAACCAGACAGTTTTAGTCAGTGTATATTGATACACAACGAATAGAAAATGCATATGTAAAAGCCTGAGAGATTTGGTTGAATGCAGAAGATGCTTTAGCAGTGACTTGTAAAAGATTAAAATGTGATAAATTCAGTGTGGGATGTTGGATGAATCGGAGAACTATAATAAATAATTTGACATATCACGTCCGAAAAATATGGCGGAAGAACAAAAATATTCTGAACAAAAACAAAAGGCTTCAAGTCATTCTTGCTTTGAACCCTAATAATAATCTGAACAAAAATAAAAGTCTTCAGATTTTCAGTGGGAGCCAGGTAATATAGAGTTTTCATAGGAATACGAAGCTGCGCATCTAAAACCCCTTGGCTCTGGGTGCCAGCCATCCACAATCTATTCAATTTGAACCATACATATACTCCTTTGAAAATATCAGGAACATCAAGCAGTTAAGTGACAAATAAACAGATTATAAAATAATTGCAATCAGAAATGTCTGGAAAGTTTTCCGCCCAATCAGAGAAACTGGCAGTCATTACTTGTCTCTTGATGTATCTATGACGTATACCAAGCATACTAAACACTTGAACAGTATCAACGGATATATATCATCGATGATTTTACGTCATTTGAAAACGGCTACCAAGGTTTCCATCTAATCAGAGAAAACGGTTCGGTGGTTCAGTTTTAGTCGCTTGATGTACTGATGATGTATACAAAGTCTTGCATGAAACACTTGAACAGTACCAGAGGTATAGATTTGGCATAAATTAAAGATGGCAATAAAGTTTTCCACCTAATCAGAGAAATTGGTTGTCATTAATTGTAAGTTTCTTGATGTATCGATGATTTGTAGTTTCATATGAAGCACTAAAATGGTATCAGATATAGATCATTAATGATTTTGCATGAATTAAAATGGTCGCCAAGATTTCCGTCCAATCAGAGAAACCAATTCTGTCATTCATCGTAAATCTCTTGATGCAGTGATGATGTATATCAAATTTTACGTTCAGCACTTTAACGGTATCAGAGATAGAAACCATTAATGATTTTGCACAAATTAAAGATGGCTGCCTATCCTTCCCGTTTTTCAGTGGAACTTATGTGGTTATTCATTGCGAGTTTCTTGATACATCGATGCTGTATACCAAGCTCCATATAGAACACTTAAATGGTTTGATATCAGAGATATACAACATTAAAATTTTTGCATAAATTAAAGATGGCCGCCAAGATTTCCGCCCAATCAGAGGAACCAGTTCTGTCATTCATCATAAGTCATTGTTGCATCCATGATGTTTACCAAATTTTACATCGAGCAGTTGAACGATATCAGAGACAGAGATCATTAATAACATTAAAAATGACCGGCCATCCTTTCCGCCTCTCAGAAGAACTGATGTGGTTATTCATTGCAAGTTTCTTGATACATCGATGTTGTATACCAAGTTTCGTATAGGACACTTCAATGGTATCTAGGGAAATACATCGTTAAAGCTTCTGCATAAATTAAAGATGGCGGCCAAGGCTTTCACCCAGTATGGGAAACTGGTTTGGTCATTCCTTTACAGTTTCTTGATCAGGTTAGACAAAACCACCTCTCTAAAATGGAGGTAAAAAAGGTCGTTTTTGTCCAATAAATTCAATGATATATCGAAGATAGAAACATCCGCTGTAGGCGACAATGGATATATTTAACCGCATCGGATGGTATTGAAAAAACAAATTGTTGTCTATCTAATTTGCATAAGAATAGACGACATGTTTTGTTCTCTGTTAACAATTAAGCAATGCACACTTTCATTGGAAAACCACTGTTCCGGCATGTAACAATATTCAAAGTAAGTCGCCTGAAGATTTTGTAGCGTTATGATGAATAAGTCAAAAGCTGTCAAGCAAAAACGACCTTTTTTATCTCCATTTTAGAGAGATGGTTTTCCCTAACCTGTTGATGTATCGATAATCTATGCCAAGTTTCACACTGAACAGCGAAATGGTTTCCGAGATACACAAGTTTCATGGTTTCGCATAAATTAAAGATGGCCGCCAAATTTTCCACCCAATCGAGTCCAGATTCAATAGAGTTCTGGGTCACGAGCATATGTATGTGCACGGGAAGTTCGGTGTGCCTAGGATAAGTCGTTCTAAAGATATCTTGGTAACGAGAAAGCTGTGACGTTTTCGCAAAAATTAAAAGTGTCCAACCAATCGGTCCAGATTCAACAGGCTTGCGCGGTTGACCACCCAACAATCCTGCATACCAAAATTCGAAGTCTCCAGAAGCAACGGTTTGGCCTCTAGACCGGCCACAAGAATTGTTGATGACTGACGACCAGACGGCCGGAAGACCGATCGACCGTACGACCGGACGACCGGACGACCGACCGGACGTACTTGCCGACGACAAGTCCCCACAGCCTAATAGCCTGAGGGGTAAAAAGGCATAGATCACTGGCAGCAAGAGTCTGGCCAACTTTGCCTCTTGCCAACTTTGCTTTTTGAAGTTGGCAATTTATTAAATGTTTGCCAATTTTTTGTCTGTACTGATCAACAGAGGCCAATTTTCAAGATCTTAACTCTGTTTTGTACAGTATACCAGTACCTGATACCAAGTAAGCAAAATAATCAATTCCATAGTTGTCAACTCCAAGATATTCAACTCCAGGATATTCAACTCGATAAATATTCAACTTCAAGATAGATATTCAACTCCAAGATAAATATTCAACTCCAAACTAATCAACTCAAAGATAAATATTCAACGCCAAGGAATTCAACTCCAGGATAGATATTCAACTCAAAAGATATTCTTCTTCGATATATTCAACACAAGGTTAAATATCCAACTTCAAGATATTCAACTCAAAGATAAATATTCAACTTCAAGATATTCAACTGGAATTTAGATATTCAACTCCAAGATATTCCACTCCGAGATATTCAACTCCAAGATTTCATAGCTCAAGACAAGTGTGAATCGCATAACAAAAATCACAATTCAGACAGAGAGAAAAGCGCGTTCTTAAGAAATGATGATATGACAGTTATGAATGTAGGAAACAAGGGTCTATCGATTCTTCTCGAAGTAAATCACTCAATCATGAGCAATATAAGAAATTATAAAACATAGCAGAAAATCTCACAAGAAAGAATCGTAGAAATTACCGAATGAATTACAAAAACAACTCGTGTTGCTATGTTACCGGCGTACATTGTGGTCCAGTTCTCCGCAAAAGTTTATTTCACTTATAGAATGTATATTGTGTTGTAGGCTTGATAAAATCGCCAGAGAATGATTTTATAATTTGTACTAAGTGTATGGAATAAAGAATCCCGAATAACATATATGAAATTCAATACTAGTTTGCTGTTGTCCTGAGTGCAATATGACGTCATCTCGATGAAGTTTAGAGGACTGCCCCGTTTTCAGGTCACACACCGACATCTGGAACTTGCCGATCGTTTGCAAGATATTGCAAGATATTAGTACGACAATACTTTCACTATTTCTCACTTGAAACATCATAATCTCTACAGTTCAAAAATCGGATTGGAAACATTAGATATCGATGTTGAGACAATTGTAGATTTCATTAAGCATGACCGAATCACCGAGGCAGCGTGCAAATGTCATGGAGAGGTCACGCAACTGTAGTACATGGGTCGAAATTGACAGACCGCTGGTATACATGTAGTACGTGTTGAATACTTGCTCTTCTCCAATCCAATCGACAGAGCGAGAATCTTCGTGTTCGGAATTATGCACAGAACATCAACCTTTTCAAGCAGGGATTTCAAGCCGCAACGAGTCGTCCGCATGCCAATATGTGATTAGACGTCAAAGCTCAAAGATCGTCGATTGAAAAACCACCCATAACCCGGAGAGTGGCCATCCCAAAGTCGAAACGAATCTACGACACTCCGACCATCCAGTGTTAACACCCAGCAGCTCCTCTTCGGCGGGCACTTCCTCGCTTACGCTCAGCATTAAGAGGATAGAACAAGGACTGGTTCGCTCGGTGTCAGTATAATGTGACTGAGTGAGGTGTCATGTCTGCCTACGGCATGATATTTCAGTGGGACAGCACTATAAAATGGCAGCATTAGATCTGCTCTGTTAAAAGTAGGTTCCCCTCCCCTACCTTCCCTTCCCCGTCGTGATATAGATGAAAAAATGTTGAAAGCGATGTTAAACCCTATTCACTCACTCACTCACTCTTCGGCGGGCATCAAATCCATCCTGCTCCCAACCAGCGGTCCCTTCAATACTACCAGACGCGAATTTTACTCTCATCACCCAACCGTGAGGGTTCAACCCAACCCCATACTTGGGGATCACAAGACAAATGCAGTGAACCCAAGGATATGGCGAGATCTGTTCTCAGGAAGCATGGACGCCGAAACTGGCGTTGGAGGCCACAAAGGTTATTCGATCCGCAATTTGTTGTTGAACACGTCGAACATGGACTGGACAGAGCCGTATACCAGAGCAACAGCACAAAAGAAACTCCATTAAGATTGAAAGTCTAAATTGGAGCGATATGTAAGAGGTGTCAAAGATTGACGTCTGGTGACTAAAACAACCATATAGCTTCACAGTAGCTTCCCTGGGGACCTCACATTCAGACTTGCGAATACGGTCGATCCTCGGATGTAGCCTCAGTATCACAGCCGTGCATATACCGCAGCTGTCCATGTGGAGACTATGAAGTATCCACAGGGCCTCTAGAACCGGATTAAGTGGAATTAGATTAACCTAGCTGGGGAGCTGTGATGACAGATCAGCTCAAGCAGTTAACTCATCCGATGTTAATGGACGAGTATCGAATACGTCTGATTGAGCAAACGCCTCAACCTGGTAAATGCAAGAATACCCAGAAAAATTAACCTGTAATGCCTGAAGTCGTACGGCTTCAATTTCCCACCAAAACAATAAACCTACACATATTTGTCGAATGACAGAATACAGAGGGCGGGCCTCGTGGGCTAACAGACCACCAGCAGAATCCTACCGTATACAAGTAATAAATTGGAGCGACATGCAAGAGTTGGGGAAAACTGACGTCTGGTGACTAAAAAGCAAACAAATGACTACAGGAAGGCTTAACTCGCCATCTCACATTCAGTCCAGAGAATACGGCGGATTCTTAGACGTAGCATTGGTATCTCAGTTGCGCAGTTATTGCAGATGTTCGTGTAGAAACTACGAAGTATCCACACAGCCCTTAGCTTCTTAAGCGTTCAATGATGAATATATTTGCAAGCTTTCAAAGACTATACTTCATCGCCAGGTAGTGACTGACTACCTGTCTTATATAAAAGTTGGTCTGCTGAGGGTAGTTCACATTATGTATAGGTCTAGCACCAATTTGTGAATATATACCAAGTGGCTTAAGAAAACAGGTCATCGTGTACAGAAAAGACGTCTGCTTGGTTTTTGTTTGGTCACAAATAGGCGGTACATAGCATACCAGTCAAGCAACATGCCTCTGACTTTATTATCAGTCATACCTTGCGATCTAAGACGACAATACAATGAATCTTTATTATGCAATAAACAAAACGTCAGAAAACAGACCAGAGAGTCCCCCTTTTCATACTAGGCGTGGGGTCTTAGATACTCAGTTATGCCTTCAGAGCCAAGGCCTACTTCACAAAAGGATTACAAGCGTCAGGACCGTCATTCATAATTCAGCCGTCATCCATTAAAGAATATCAGCGTCGATAATCCAAATACCTATTCCATATAACAGTATTAGCACCAAATTCAAAGACAATCATAGTATACATAAACATAGCCTATTTTCCTGCAAGAGAGAAGCAGTCAACAGTTTTCAATGATGTCGACAAGACGTAATGATGTTCCAATAATATCAAATCCGCATCGCTGATCACTATTCTTAACCAGTATTTCAGTCATTAATTTCTCATTTTGACGTCAAAGGAAATACGTTTTTTTTATCAAAATTTTGAAAATTATGTCACTAAAATTGGATATAGTCGGGGCTGTTAGGGCATAAAAGGGAATGTTTGGTTCAGATTCTTCCAAAAGCACCAAATTTGGCCCATATGTCGCCCATACCATACCTTTTCGATTTTTGACGGGCGCCAAGGTAGTCGCCCCCTGGGGCCGCCATATTGGCGAAATTCATTATGGCCGCCACCCGGGTTAGAGGTCAGTTAATAAAATGGCTAGAATCATGAATAATACAACTTTTTAGTGGTTATCGGAGTCTGATTCTGATCTTATTTCAACGATTTGAGGTCAAGGTCACCCTGAAGGTCATTTTTGGGTCAAATTCGTCATTTTTAGAGGTTTTTAGTCGAGATATACAAACTAACTCATTTTATCGATTTTCGGGGTTGAATAACCCGAATCTGGCCATATTTTGACAATTTGAGGCAATATTGCATGTGAGGTTCATGACAGATGTCCCCCGAAACAGAGGTCAACCGGAGGTCAGTTATAGGAAACATTAAAAGGGCTAGAATCACAAATAATACCATAGGGCTTTGCGGCATCGGAGAATTAGATTCTGACCTTATTTTGACGATTTGAGGTCATGGTCACCTCGTTTGAGAATTAAAGGTCAAAGATCAACAGTTGCTACTAAAAACAATCGAAAGAAGATTATTCAGGAACAAATGTTACTAAAATACTTCGGAGATGACATCTGCTGATAATGCTATAACTATGCCGCTACGTGCATTTAAATATTCAAAATACAAAACAAAGACCGCTTAAGCAACAGTATACCAATGATTACTTTTACTACCTATGCATTCTGGCTTGCGCTCTATGATGCCAGCAATAGATAATACTTGTCATCATCGCCCAAGTTATTAACGCACCCGCCTTCGCATTTGCAGAGGGTCATGTATCGGACATCGGCACAGTTGCATTTGCACCTTGCCGTGCATGCCTTGAGTCAGCCTCAGTGCATGAGAATGGCATATGCCATAGAAGTGTCGCTGAGAGTGGTCCATAGCGGTTGCCATGTACTGGTGCAATCTTTGTGCCAGCTCCACTCACTGAAGTCAGGGATTCCCTGCTGGAGTGAAGCGACTCCAGTAGAAACTCGCTTGCAGCAGCGCTCGCTTCACATGCTGCAAAAGCGCGGCTTGGGAGGTGGGATGTTTTCCAGCGATCTGGTTGCAGTAGTGAAGAGGTGATGCTTGGCCTCATTGACACCGGCTGCATCACATCCCTTGCTGTACATGAGTACGATGAAGCGTTCTATAAGCTCCATATGCAAGGACTCGAGAGTGTCAGGATCATGCGTGAGAGCAACTAGTGTGTCGGCGGGGTCCGATATACGTCCAGGCGGTCTTTTTGCCACATCCAAGAAACTGTGAAGTCGTCTTGCACCCCGTTAAGCTATGAAAGAGAGGTAGTGCCACGGACTTTGACGGACCAAGATCGGAACAGATGGTTTGGACTGGAATGCCACAATACTTTTTCCTGAACCCCTAAAATCCCGAAGTATGAATGGATCAGCGGCTTCTTAAAAGATGTTAACAAAAAGGAGCCGTTCTCATTCATCAGCACCCAGATGTCCAAGACTGACATGAGCGGAAAGCTCCTTCTGTGTACCCGTTTTGAGTCCGTGTTCTTCAACAGGCGTTATGACCTCACAATACTTCAACCGTGCAACCATTCCGAGGCGAACACTAGGGTCCTCCTGCATCTAGCACATGCCACGGAGAAGGGTCATACAACAGCCTATGTTCGCACGATGGACAGAGATGTCCGGTCTTTGAAGACCCTCGGTCTATCGGAACTCTTGGTGGACTTCGGTACTGGAAAGAAATATTGTGACATTCAGTCCATACCGTTTGTTCCGATCTCGGTCCGTCAAATCCTTGGCACTACCCCTCTTCCACAGCCTTACTGGGTGCGACCCGACTTCACAGTTTCTTGATAGCGCAAGCCAGAAGGTATAGATACCAATAATCATTGGTATATTCTTGCTAAGGCGGTCTTTGTATTGTATTTCGAACATTTAAATACACATAGCGGCGTAGCGGCATAGTTATAGCATTTTGTCAGCAGATGTCATCTCCGGAGTATTGTAATATAATTTGTTCCTGAATACTCTTCGTTCGATTGTTCTTAGTGGTAACTGTTGATCTTTGACCTTTGACCCCAAAATGGGTTGACCTCAAATCTTCAAAATAGGATCAGAATCGAAGAATGCCACAAACCTCTATGGTATTATTTGTGGTTCTTTTGGTGTTATACCTACAATTGACCTCTGGTTCGGATGACCTCTATCGCGACTCTCAATGAAATATTGCCCCGAATCGCCAAAATAAGGCCAGATTCGGGTTACTCAAACCTGTAAACCAATAGAATGAGGCAGTTTATATATCTTGCCCCAAAACCACTGATAATGGCGAATTTGTCCCCAAAATGCCCTTTAGGGTGACCTTAAAGGTTACCTTGACCTAAAATCGTTGAAATAAGATCGCAATCAGATTCTCCGACCCCAAAAACCACTAAAAAGTGCTATTATTCACATTTCTAGCCCTTTTAGTTATTCAACTATAACCAGGATGGAGACCATATTGAATTTCGCCGAATATGGCGGCCCTAGGGGGCGCCCGTCTTGGCGCCCGTCAAAAATCGAAATAGTACGGTATGGGCGACATATGGACCAAATTTGGTGCTTTTGGAAGAATGTGAACCAAAATATCCCTAACAGCCCCCACTAATAGGGAAAAGGCCGTTCTTTCCATCAACTGCGAAGAAAACTCCCTGGACATTTCTGAAAATTTTCTTCTGGGTACATTTTCTGACATCTTCGTTTAATAAACCCAACATGAAACATGATATACAAACAAAAGAAATATTTTTGGTTTTATTTTCAGTATAATTATATAATGTGTATATGTACATGCGCAAAACTCCTTTGTGTGGCGGTAATAAAGCTTTTTTCAATCCAAAACCTGCAAAAACACATTTTGCTTATATAATATGTACTGAAATTTCAGCCTAGAAACAATTACGATAGTCAGTTGCATAAAAATGAGTTTATATTCCAACAAAAACGGATCCATGGCCTACTTTGGTATTTTTGAGGCATTTATGAGCAGAATTTTCTCATGTAACAAAAATATGTCCCCTCCAACCAAAATTATATTTTCGCAAAGAAATTAGAAAGATTGCTTATTTGAAAGTATCAAGTTTGATATTTGGTTGGGATGTCATATTCTGATGACAAGAGAACATATTCCTTATAAATGGTTAAAAAATGCAGCATTAGGTCAGGGAGCATATTTTCATGAATCATAAATTCAGTTATATTCAGCACCCCTTACGACCCATTCGGACCAATAGTGGGTCATCTCGACCCCAAAACGCCCGTTCCCATGAAGTTTTACCAGTGCGCATGTGCGTCATAGCCCATTCTTCCACGACCCAGCAGTCCAGTTTGAGGCTACTCCACGAGTGCTTCACTTTGACACCCCCATTCGAACCAAAAGTATTCAATCTTGACGCTGAATCGGCCATTCACATACACTTTTTCCACAATTCCATGTCTACACAAGCACACCATATGCTCTACTTCCACATCCCACTAGTCCTGTTGGCGCACCTCTACGAGTGCTTCACCGAGATGCCTCACACGACTCTTTCGAGGCACGGGTGGTCTCTCAATCACTCAAACACACCCCCGTCCACCCCCAAAATGCCCGATTTCGCTATTACTCATATTGATGACGTCACTGATGGAATGGACATCCGCGAAGTCGTGGTCTACACCACAAGAGTTTCAATATCAGGCCCTACATGATATAGTTGGATGCAATATAGCACCTGTCTCTCAAATACGCCCTTGTGATCCTCCAGAATGTCCACTGGTGGATATCATAACATGTGCATAATATTGTTGTATGTTCTCTACATGTTGATGGTGAAAGTCTGCGCTGTAAACACACGTACCTAATATTATGGTGTTTGACCAAGAACATTGGACTTTACATGTTTTTTTGTCATTTTCGTATGTATTTCGGCATGCATTTTTTATATATGATCTTACACTCCTTGAACCAGAATAACATTTTGCTGTAATGTCACATTTTCGTAAACATTTATTACTCGTCCAAGGTGTCCCATTCCAATATATTAAACAATCCATAATAAAATGAATTTCTATGGCTTTTCACTATTATGCATTGTGTTCCTGTAAGCGTACAGCTACATGGACGACGGGAGCATGTTTATGGTTTTCACAAGTATGTGTCTTATTATGGTTACCTTTCGTTAACAGCTGTATGGATAGTCAAAATTTATATGGTTTTTCATCAGTGTGGATGCTTTGCATCAGTACGTGTCCTTTCATGTTGCCCAAGGTGTCCTTTCGATGAACAGCTATATGGAAAGAGGGAGCATTAGTATGGCTTCTCACCAGTATGTGTGCTTTCATGTATCTTCAGGCTCCTTTTATGTGAACAGCTATGTGGACAGAAGCGGCATTTGTATGGCTTCTCACCAGTATGTGTGCTTTCATGTATCTTTAGATTCCCTTTCTGTGAACAGCTATATGCACAGAGGGAGCATTTGTATGGCTTCTCACCAGTATGTGTGCTTTCATGTATCTTTAGGCTCCCTTTATGTGAAGAGCTATGTGGACAGAAGCGGCATTTGTATGGCTTCTCACCAGTATGTGTGCTTTCATGTATCTTTAGATTCCCTTTATGTGAACAGCTATATGCACAGAGGGAGCATTTGTATGGCTTCTCACCAGTATGTGTGCTTTCATGTATCTTTAGGCTCCCTTTATGTGAAGAGCTATGTGGACAGAAGCGGCATTTGTATGGCTTCTCACCAGTATGTGTCCTTTCATGTATCTTTAGATTCCCTTTCTGTGAACAGCTATATGAACAGAGGGAGCATTTGTATGGCTTCTCAACAGTATGTGTGCTTTCATGTATCTTTAGGCTCCCTTTATTTGAAGAGCTATGTGGACAGAAGCGGCATTTGTATGGCTTCTCACCAGTATGTGTGCTTTCATGTATCTTTAGGCTCCCTTTATGTGAAGAGCTATGTGGACAGAAGCGGCATTTGTATGGCTTCTCACCAGTATGTGTCCTTTCATGTATCTTTAGATTCCCTTTCTGTGAACAGCTATATGAACAGAGGGAGCATTTGTATGGCTTCTCAACAGTATGTGTGCTTTCATGTTGCCGGAGATTTCCTTTATGTGAACAGCTATGTGGACAGAAGCGGCATTTGCATGGCTTCTCGCCAGTATGTGTGCTTTCATGTATCTTTAGATTCCCTTTCTGTGAACAGCTATATGAACAGAGGGAGCATTTGTATGGCTTCTCAACAGTATGTGTGCTTTCATGTATCTTTAGGCTCCCTTTATGTGAACAGCTATGTGGACAGACTGAACATTTGTATGGCTTTTCACCACTTTGTGTCATTTCATGTTTATTTAGGTGCCCCTTCGATAAACAGCAATATGAACAGAGTGAACGTTTATATGGTTTTTCACCAGTAGGTGTTCTTTCAGGATCCTGTAGGTTTACTTTACCCGAACAACCTTGTGGGCAGAGTGAAAATTTTTCTGGCTTTTCACAAGTGTTAACTCTTTCAGGTGTCGTTCTTCCTTTATTGTCCGTTTCTGGGTTCCAAAATCTAAAAGATTCGTTGGACAGGTTTGCCGTCTCTGCTGTCTTGCGTTTTACCATGTACATGGCCACAGGAAAAGGTCTGTCAGCAAAAAAATCATCGACACGTGTCTGCTCGTCATCAGAACACTTCTTGACAAAGGCCTAAATCAAATAAAAAACATCATCAGCCTTATTTTTATATCAACACTTCAGTTCCACTTCATTACGGTCAATTATTAAATATATGTCTGAAAATCTGTTTGCATAATCACATAGATTAAAACCAGATCTGAAAACAAGTCGTGTAGCTAACAGGTCCTCCACCAAGAGTCTGTTTGAGAGCCTACTGCTTTTACGCTTCAAATATCTCCTTAAATATAACTTGGAAAGTGGATATGTGTATGTGGAAAGGGACATTTTTTCGGGAATTATTGAGACAAGTTGAGGAGGATTGGGAAGCAGTAATGGATAGTGTAACACTGGAATATATGTCTGTAGATGTTTATGGAATTGTGGATGGTGAGGCTTATAAATTGACGGGTGGAATACATCTCAAGATATCGCATTCACAACACAGATGAGTGAAATCCAAGACGAACCAACGGCAGCTATATTGGTTTACATACTACTTTAATGAAAATCAACACCAATGGCCGCCTACTGATGTGAAGCACCTTCTCAAGTTTGAAGTCAATTGAACGAATTGTTCCCAATCTATCACATTCACAAGAAACAGGACGGGCGGAGTCCATGATGGTCAATGGCAGCCATCTTGGACTACATACTACCATAATGAGAATCAATACCAATAGTCGTCTAACAGATGAAAAGCACCTAAAGTTCGAAGTCAATCAGGAAAGTTGTTCTCACCACACTGCGTTCACAAAATGCAAGAGAGACGGATTCCAGGATGGTAACTGGCAGTTATCTTGAATTACATACCGTGAAGCACATTCTCAAGTTTAAAGTCAATCGGACCAATTGATGATTTACGATTCCGGCACAACAACCGGGTTTCTGTGTTGAAAGACCTAGCTTTCGGCAGATCAAGGCCAAACGTCTGGCCCGTCTCACTTTGCAGGGACAACTCAAGTTTGAAGCCAACTGGGCAATTGTTCTCGAGATATCGCGTTCAAAAGATGTGGGATGGACGGAATCCAATATGGTGAATGGCAGCCATCGTGGAATACGTAAACCAGCGAGAATCAATACCAAAGGCCGTCTAACTGAGGGGAAGCACCTTCCCAAGTTTGAAGTCGATTGGCTGAACTATTCTGAAGATATCGTGCTCACAAAATGTGAGACGGATGGACTGATGGCTAGTATTTCAAAGTCCTCCCACCACTTCGTGGCAGAGGATAATAATGCTCCCTATCTCACATGTCGATGATTTACGATCCGGGCACAAGAACCGGGTGTGTGAGTGAATATTATTTAACGTCGCTTTCAACTATATTTCAGTCATATAATGACGTTGGGTCCTATTCCTTTTCACGCCCGGGAAACACACGGGTGCCTCAGTTAGTCACCTCTTACGACAAGCTGTCTGAGGAGCTGAGGCCTATTCTTACCATGACCTGCAGTGTGCACAATGACTTCCCAGGTCGATCCCCGGAAGCCCCACGGGGCATTTCTGTGTTGAAAGACAAAGCTGTCGGCAGATCAAGGCCAAAAATCTGGCCCGTCTAACTCACGTACGGTATATGTAAAAGTCATCTCGTATATTTTTATCTTGATTCATCGGATCAATATTTTATTCTCTGGAGACCGTGATGATATTCTGTTATGGTTAATAGAATTTAGATAGATCGATCAATTCGAGGAGATACATGTACGTCTCCCTTCACGAGGTCAACCTATCGTTCCCCCGTAGTTGTGGCCTAAGCTCGACGCTTTACATTCCTAAATCGTGAAGAAGATTTGTAATTGTTCAGTACTCAGAACATGCATGGAGATGAGGGTGTTGATGTCAGATCAACAAAAGCGACAAGTAGAATGGGGAGCGCCTTTTGTAGACCTGATTCTTATCTAATCCACAAAGTTCTGTGTTTTACAGCTCACCGGTAATTGTTCACATGGATCATGCTCAACATCACCTTCTTGTTCTCCCACCACATGCTGGGCTGTCGGTTCGGTCTTAACCGTTACATCTCCGTCTTCCATACATCCATTTGCAGAATGCCGGTACTTGATCCCATCATCTTGCAACAATAATCCCGTTGATTGATCAAGAGGTTCCAGTTTTACTGATAAGTCTTCCATTGTCCTCTCAATTTAAATATGACAGACAATTTAGTCCTACTGGAAAAAAAAAAAACACACCAAAATCACCTTTTATTTGTGGCTTGAAGTAGAAATATTCGATAATTCAGTTTAAACCTCCCATCTCAACTACTAGATTATTTTACCTAAGAATAATATCGTCGAAAAACTATGAAGCCCCAAAAAGGGATATGGCAAAAAATAATTCATACTAAAAAAAAAAAATAATAATAATAATAAAAAAAAAATAATAATAAATTAATTGAAAAATCTTTTTTTCTTCGGCAGTTCCCCAATTTTTTCGTTTTCTTTAACCACAACAATTCTTTGTCAATTTCTAATTTCTTCTTCCGCGCGGTCACAAGGCTAACATTTTGTATATATTTTCTCAATGTAAAAAAAATACTGAATATTACTATTCTGAATTTCCACCGACAAGAGCTTTGTCATAGAAATATTACTAGTATTAGCAAATAGGCATTTGATTGTTTTCACAATTTTTGGTGATGTTAATGTGGTGGAGATACCTACATTTCTTGACTGGAATTTTCTCGGCTGTATTTGAAATGGAAGCAAGTGTTTCTGGTCGTTATTTTTGGCATATCACAAAGCCGGACGGACCATATGACAGCCGAACTTAGGGATGCATGGATGTGAATTTCTTAACTGTTTTCGGATGATTTATTTTGGTCAATGAATCACAATCGATCGTATGGCATGACTCATGAGTCATGTTACTGGACTATCCGATGAAAACAATTAATCAATACAAAGTAAACTTCTCCAGCCGACTCCTCCAGCTAAACTAAAAAGCAAGCCTGTATTACCTTAATGTTTATATAGATATTTTTATCGTACGGTGGCAATAAACTAGCTAAGATTCATTGCGTCTCCCTTCCCTCAACGCTATGCCGACGTCAAATACATTTCCCTGGTGGTAACTCGAACATCTCCATGGCGCACTTATTATTACCTTTGCACCCTATTAGACCTTCATTGACTTGAGAAAATGGGCCACCATGAATAACAAGAGCCCAAGGGCTTTAATATACGCCCGTTTATCTGGAATTACATTGGTCCAACTTTCAAGGTTGTTTAATCGCCTTGTTTTAATAGCCTTGATAGCCTTGTGCGTCTGAGAATGTAACATATATCACATCTTATAGTGAATGATAAACTAACATAAGTTCAACTCTTGGTAACTAGTTAACCTTGAAGCAAGAGCTGGGAGCTCACATATCCCACACTGAAATCGACAATAGTCAAACACATGAAAATAGTACTTTCCCTGCAAATGTTTCTCATGAAGGAAAAAGTTATGAAGTAAACCTATGTTCTTGAGTTTATAAACAGGTATGAAGTTCATGAAGGACCCCCTCCCTGTTAAATTAGTAAATGTATGGTTTTTATTTCACAACAGTTTAACTGAATGTAGCTGTTTCAAACATGGGAGACAACTCCACAGGACAATACCATATACATCTACATGTAGGGGAGAAAATATTCCAACCTAACACATAAGAGTCAGATAAACTTGATTCAGATTTGGGAGACTGTGACCTTGCCATGTGAGTAAGACATACCGGTACTCAAAGTTTGGTAGCAATCCATACCTTGAAACTGGAGATATCGATGGACAACAAATGTTAATGGATGAATGGACAGAAGGCAACATCGCATTACATGACCTCGTCTTCAACAGGCATACGAAAATGTGACTTTTAATGATTTGTTGATTTTGGGGTCACCATGACCTTGACCATTGACCCACATTTTGGTATGTAATACATGTCCCTCTAATGTATCTACTGGCAAAAAAAGTTATTTTTAATGATTTCCTGATGTTGGGGTCACAGTGATCTTCACCTTTGACCTTGACCTAACTTCTGGCACAAGACACATTGTCTTCCATCAATGTATCAATGGACATAAAGAAAAATCATGATTTTTATGAATTTCATGATTTTGGGGCTTTCAGTGACCTGGACATTCATACTTGACCTACATTTTGGTACGTGACACAACATGTTCCCCTAATATATCTACTGACACGAAAAGAGTAATTTTCAATGATTTTTTTTATTATGGTGTCACAGTGACCTTGACTATTGACCTTGACCTAAATTTTGATAAATGACAAACAGTCTCCATGAAAAATCATGATGTTCAACAATTTCACGATTTTGGTGTCACAGTGATCGTGACCTACATTTTGGTATGTGACACATCGTGTCCCCCTAATTTATCTACTGACACAAAAATATGTCATTTTTAATAATTTCCTGATTTCGGGGTCACTGACCTTTGACCTTAACCTAATTTTTGGTATGCGACACTTCATTTCCGCCTATTAAATCCAATCACAAAAAAATTGTAATTTTTCATGATTTGCTGTTTTTTAGGTGACACTGACTGGTCACAGTGACCTTGACCATTGGCCTGGATCTAAATTTTGGTATATGACAAAACCACTCCCCGTAATTTCCCAATGAACTAAAAAAATCATGATTTTTAACAATTTTTACAATTTCGGGGTCACAGTGACCTTGGCCTTTGACCTTGACCTAAATTTTGATATGTGACACATGGTGTCCCCCTAATGTATCTACTAACACAAAAAAAAATGTTTTTAATAATTTCATGACCTTGACCTTGTGACCTTTGACCTTGACCTATTTCTTGGTATGTGACACTTCATTTCCACCTATTGAATCCACTCACAAAAAAATAGAAAGTTTTGATGATTTCCTGATTTTTCGGTCACACTGATCTTTGACCTCTGACCTCGAACTACAGTTGGTATGTAACGCATCGCTCCCCCCAAGGGCATCCACTCACCAAAAATTAGAACTGTAGGAAGAAAACTGTCAATGAGCAATGATTTCCTGATTTTAGGCAAAAGTGACCTTTGAGCTCTGACCTCGATTTAATTTTGGTACGCAACACTTCGTCTCTACCTAGCGCATGCACTCACGAAAAATTGCGACCTTGGATATAAAAAGTTCACAAATATAGACCGGACACGAACACTTCAGTGATTTCCTGTTCTTTAGGCCAGCGACCTTTGACCTCTGACCTCGATCTTGAGTTTGGTACGCGACACATCGTCTTCCTGTGGGGTATCCACTGACCAAAAATTGGAACTGTAAACAGAAAACTGTTCCAGATATAGACCGGACATGACGGTCGCTGGTACCCACATTCGAACCTTAAGTGGTTACAATTGTGCAACATTGTAACGAAACATTGTTGAAAGTTGGCTGCAATGTTGCACAATTATCCCAAATATGGATGTTTAGTTCAAAAACACCAAGAAAAAAACTGTGTTTTAAAATCGTTTCTTAAAGAGAAAACACTGTTTTAAAATCGTTTCTTATCGAGAAAATCCATCATTTTAGACAGGATTGTAGAGAATTGCACACAAGGCATTCTTAGGTGGTTGACCACTTTAGAAGAAAAAAACACTTAAGACGTCCTTATACGCATGAATGACCACTTATGGTATCAAATGCAAGAATGGACAGACGGACGGACGGACAGACGGACACACAGTCAGAAACCGCCATCACATAATACGTCCGCCTTTTGGCGGGCGTATAAAAATGTATAGAAATGGCAGACTAAATGGCCATTCGTGGGTCAAAAATAAATTACACACATTAAAATTATCCCTATGGAACCTCAAAATCACCTTAAATCGAGAGTCAATACAATGAGCATTTCCATCATAATAGACTCCGTGTATACAGGGGATGATGATCACAACATCGATTATGGTATTTTTATTCATGGCGGCCCTTTTTCTCAAGTTAATGAAGGTCCAATAGGGCGCAAAGGTAATAATAAGTGCGCCATGGAGATGTTCGAGTTACCACCAGACAACAACATACCACCAGGGGAATGCAGGGGAGAGGGACAGGGGAGACCCCTTATTCAGTACCCTTGTGGAAGCCAATGGAGACTGAGCTTAGATGTGCTGTTTGGCAATGTTTGGTTTTCATACCGTCTCCCACATTTATCAATCTGGTGTTTCCTGGAATCATTGAAGTGAGTAAATCTTTCTTTTTATGTTTATGAAAAGCTATATTTTGGAGGCCACACCCATTTGTGTAAACGGTGCAATATAAGGTATATGATACCGATATCTTGGCACAGGATTGTCTTTTATATAGGGCACACTGACCGAATTTGTGAGGGCGGGGAAACAAAATCGCCGTTTTGCTGAGTTGGACCCCAGGGGAGAGTTGGGACACAGTGTATCCCTATAGAGCGTCCCATCTCTCCCTTCACTTTCGAAGAATATTGCGATATGTATGGTATTACTTTCTGTCTGCAAAGTAATAATTTTTTAGTAAGTTCACATTTCTATGTTAAGCATTATTTTTCGCAAATAAAAAAGCTAGTTTGATTTCATTTAAGTCTTTACATCGGTTGTCCCATATCTCCCAACTTCTTGTCCCATGTCTCCCGACACTGTCCCAAGTCACCCCCAAAATACGCTGAAATGAAATCGTCTTCACATCATAACACACTCGCTTTGGTGTCTTAAACACTGTGGCATTGCATCGGTATTATTCCCAGGTTGGTGCATGGCACGCATTGGTTTGCACAACTAAATACTTCGGACAGAATGTGAAATAATGTGCCGTCACAGAAATAGTGTCCCAGGTCTCCCCACTCTCCCCTATTTGTCGTCGGCATAGTGTTGACGAGACGCTATGAATCTTCGCTAGCAATAAACTATCTAAATAAACTCTGGTAATTCGATGGTCGGCCAACTTCAAATTTCATTTATTTCATATTAATTCTCTTAGTTAACACTCTGAAACATGTTTTGGGAGAAAAGTGAGGTCTGCCTCAATCTGGACTTCACAAACCTTGTTGTTGTTGTTATTATTCTTTGTCTTTAAATCCACCGATGGGTATTAGTTCCTGGTTCTGTTTAAAACCAATCATGAGACACTATATCCCCAAATGCTGTTTTCCCCCTTAATCTGGAGACATTAGGCGGTTGGCGGTGTTTGATCCCTCAATACGTACTCTAATAATACCTTGATCGAAATTTAGAGTCGAACAATCTACACAAATTTGATAGTACTCGCCGCAACGAATGTAAATTATCGCGCGCTAAATAGTTACCAAAACAAAAATTAAACCCTATACCTGGAGTGGACACGGATGCCAAATGTATTAATTGTACTGGAGCTCATCTTTCAGCATCCATTCAGAAATCGTTTACAGCGAAAAAGGATGTGAGTTCTCATGGCAATAACTTTGTCGAACGGTATACCCATTATGTGTAACGGTTAGAACCATAGTGAATACGAAAGGCGAAAGCTGTTGCGCTCTGGACGATGACATGTCTGTTTACATTTCGTTTAACTGTTTTAATTCGTGTTACACCAGCACGACTACGGAGCAATTAGTCTAAAGTCTAAATATGGACTAAATTTGCAAATCGAAATTCCTACTGTCGCTTATCCAGTAACCAATCATTCAGATCGCTGATCGAGAGACACGGAGCGCATTGAAGAGAAAAAACATTTTGATCTTGGCGTGGGTGGTGCCAGCTGTCATAACAGGGTCCAAGTTACTCAGCTACACTGATCGCTGTCGGCATTCAGATGTTGGACAACAGGCGGCTGTTTACACCCTCAACATACCGGTTCGAATGTAATACCCCGGGCGGCATCAGCTTCCATGACCTGGTAAAGACGTAAAACAGACAAGACATAAGACAACGCAAACTTTACATCTTGAAAAATGGCGTCGTTATATTTTAACTGCTTCAAAACATTACAATTGAACAATTAATCCATACAAACTTGTATACACTGCGGTATCACTACTCAATACATAATACAAACCAATCCGTCCTATTCAAGACCATTTGTGAAAGGTAAGTATGTTAATGTCCGGTAAGTATCATAGCAAGAGGTAAGTATCTCAATCTCCATGGCAACCAGTTTGACAACTTGACAACAATATTATTTTAACTTATCTCAAAATAAGAATAAAGCCTTTGTTTTATTGACCAAGGAGAGTTACTTCCCATGTACTGTATATGTGTGTGATAATAAGTTAACCTATCTAATTAACAATGAATTCGTGAAAGATGAACATTAATTTCAGACAGTATTCAATATAGTATAATGTGAAAGATGAACATTGTAACCAGTGACTGTGTTGGCAGGATCTTAACACTTGAACTGTAAATATGACATTATCCAGTTGTGTTCCCCCTTAATCTCAACTCCCCAGATTATGCAATACGATGTGAAACAGTGTACATGATAATGTAGTAAAACAATGGAATATAACTGAAATATGCGTTGTAACTTCATTTGTGTATTCTAAATTGCCTGGCATGCCTAACACTATATAGAAGTGTCATGTAAGTTAGTTTATATACATGTACATGCAACACTCAATGTCAGTTAAGTCCCATATTGTAGTACATATAATACTGATAATTTCTGATGGGATACAATAATGAATTGAAATTGCTAAATCATTCTGTCATGCTCCCCCTTAATCATACATGTATCTTGTTATGAACAGTTTATGTGTACACCAATATAAATGGATCAGGGCTAAATGAAATTACATAACAAAGTCAATAATTCAGTCGCACGCTACAATCATCTTTTCCTTACAATAATTTAACAGTGAATAAATCTGAAGGCTGAATCATATAAATGCAGGTGTCAAAGAAATGAACCCATATTCCTTGCGTTTATCTCATTACTATCTGGTAAAATGTTATTCAAATAATTCATCAACTAAATCTGAGATACAATTTACATACACTTTTTCAATTATACCTTCTAATCATAATTGTATATCCAATATGATCTTTACATGTATCAAATTAATTATGCCCATTGATTAATAAATTTGTGGTTGAATTACATGTATACATTTGTCTGTTGTTCTTTATCACCTAGATTCAATACTGATAACATGCACTGATGCAATCATAGCAATTGTAGTGATATCAGAATATAAATTTACATGTGCACTTATTTCAGGCACGGCGGAACGGGGGGGGGGGCGGGGGGGGGGCCATGGCCCCCCCAATATTTTCAGCAAAAAAAAAAAAAAAGAAGACAAAACAAAACAAAAAACACAAAAAAAAACAGAAAAAGGCAGAAACTGATAAAATAAAAAAAATAAAAAACGATAAAGCAAAAAACCTATATCTGTATTGAATGCAAATTTTACTTTTCAATGAGCATCAAATCTGTGCTTTTACACTACAACGAATATCAGCCACTTCAACAGGAAATATTAGTGAGCTTATGCTCTCTCCGAACATGCCCATGAACGAATTAAGTGACAATGTCTCCATCTGGTTGCTTTGGAGTCAGATGTTTATAGTCTACCCGAGATTGGTTTTTAAAGATACACCCTCATGTTGTTTCCTCTTGGACTTCAAAGAGTTTGTCCTTCAGCTTCTTCTCTACTTAGGGTGCTTCTTGAAATAAGAACATGAGTTCCTTGATTGGAATGGCATATACTGGTTAGGCAAATCGGATACACCATGCCCAGTGTGGTGTTCGGATCTGGATGAATTAGAGTTCCAGTTGGAATGGCTTATGCCATCCCCCTCTTGTTATGGCATAGCCATCCTTTGTCTGCCCAGTTCCAAAAAGTATGCCATGGAGTTCCTAGGAGTTCCAACTAGGTGCAGCATGATTTTAAGATTATAAGAGATGCTTTTTATCGCGCAAATACTTTGGAAGATCTTTTTATTCGGGTGAGGGAGGATTGCATCTTGGGTTATTTGAGCGAAATCGGGCTGTTACATACGTTTTATTGTGTGTATGTTTTAATGCGTTGGATTACTAAGCTAATGACTTGAGTACTTAGAATTTTGTTTGATCGTCGCTGTATAGCTGAAATATTGCTGAACGAGACATTAAACCTTACTTCTCTCTCTCTCTCCTCTCTGTTTGGAATGCCTTATGTCAGTGCCTAGCATGCCCCAATTTCAAGAAGCTTCCTTAAAGGTCAACCCAAACGCTCTGAGGTCAAAATATAAAAAAATAGTCCTTTCGATTCTGAGAATAATGATATTTTTTTCATAATTTTGTGCAGTCTGGTTGGCGAGATATTGCCGTTTGAAAGGTGAAAATCGCTCTCCTGTCAATTCCAGCTGTGACGTCACGGAGGGAAGCCGTCTTGTATTCTCTATGTTAAAGCCGTATACCACAGTCGTAAGTAGCTGCTTATTTCTGGAGATTTTCGGAGTATCGGGACATCATTTGTTAAATATGCCGCGACGTTGTGTAGTGGGAGGTTGCAGTTTTACTACAGATGACGGTGTTGGTATTCATTTGTGGCCTAAAGACGAGAAAATCGCTGCAAATTGGACGAAATTTGTACGCAACACGAGAGTGTGGAAAGAGGGCCTGAGCCAGTACTCGTATAATTTGCTCGGCACATTTTGACAGAAATTAGACATCATTCGAGGACATCTACAGCGTAGCAGTTGAATTCGGGTACAAACCAAAACTAAAGAGAACAGCTATTCCAACTATCAAACCTAAGAACAATCAGAATATGACGGCAAAGAAATCGGACAAGGAGAATCTATCACGGACATCGGCTGAACGAACCTAGCCTGCAAGCGAGGTCTCGGGCCGGGCAGGGAGACGACTGTACATGCCCTGCTCGCTCTCGCGTGGCATTTGTTGCTTGAGCACCTACAGGTTAGACTGGATGAGTCTCTATTTCATATATACTATTTAATAATACTAAAATGATCTTTCATAAATATATATACGCTTGATAAGTAAATAAATAAAAAACACCAGTTGGAGTGAATGGCTGTAAATACAGAAGTGATAATAATACTTTCATAATCCCTTGACATTTGAGATTGTGGGAATATCATTCGATTTCAATTTAATTGAGGTAATTTGTCGAAAATTGAGCAAATGTGAATGCCGATCCACTCACCATGGCTTACTTTTCGCCATGAATGTCCAAAGTATTTTTTATCAAACTATATAAATTCTGAAATTGGTATTTCATGGGGATTATGGGAAAACAAACAAAATTCAAATCGGACGTATATCAGTAGAGTTTTCAACAGTTTACTGTCCATACTGCCGAATCCCGGAGTTTATCCCCTCGAAAAGGCTGCCTCGGTCAGTAACAACAATAACAACACAGATGTGCTCGTTCTTTACATCACAGAATCGTTCTACATTCAATACAGTTTGAAATATATGGACATTTGCTCTTATAGATGACGATAATAAGGTTTCCAGTCAAGTTGCATACCAATCACTATTCAACAAACGACCTCTCCGAATCCTGTCGTCGTCGAGTTCCACGTTGTCAGAGTGGTTGTCACTGTCAGAATCGGAGCCGTACGGCTCAAATTGATAGGGCTGAATTCCGCCGTTGGTCTGCAAACAACTGTTAATTTGCCCGTCATCATCCTCCTCTATGTCTATTTCATCTTCTTGGCGAAAAATATTTCCATCTAAGCATCTGATATCTCTCGAATCGACATCTGAACCGGAGCTCTGACTGCACTCGCTTTCCATGTTATCCGCTGTTTTTTCTCAGGCAACTTCCCTGCGTGACGTCATCAAGCCAGCTGTGAAAGTGTGAAAAAGCCCACTTTGCTCCCATATTACGTGTGTTTCTGATCAGATTAGAATTTTTTCAATATTTTTTTCATACAAAGTGAAGTATGAACTATGATTTTTAAGGATTTTTAGACCAAAAAAAAATCCGTTTGGGTTGACCTTTAACCTGAGCTTTAATCTAATTAAACGGAGATTCCACGAAGGTACCGTATTGCCCCAAAACACACTCCGTTCATTGGTTGATAATTTAAACGGGCAGTTACAGTAATAACTGTACAGCCCTAATCTGCCTACAGGAACTGGTATGGAGATAGGAGTACCGGTATACAGAACTGTATCATGGAGGATGGCTCATTCACACTCATAACTTGACCTGTGTTCGGCTCCACAACAAGCATGACAAGTAGAAAACAACTGTGTTGTTGAGATATCTTTCGATTGAAATGACACATTTAACATTTAATTTATTTCTACTTCCGAACATTCTAATTTTCTTGAAGGGGAATATTAAAAAAAAAAAAATGAGAAACAACAAAACAGGCAAAAAATACAGAGATTACATCTGTGAAGATTTCTTGTTTTATTCCTCGGAAATACGCTAGAACGGATCTCCGGCCATCTAAGACCCCTGGAGCTTCCGGGGCCTGGGCGGCCCCTGGACCCTCGCCTATTTGTGCTGTGATAGTGGCCCCCCAATCACCAATTGCTTCCGCCGTGCCTGTATTTCCCAATCAAAATTTATACTTAGGTTCTGTACTAGGCCTACTCTATTTATTTTATTCATGCAGGGACCATGCCGTTAGCCGTTAACCGAATACGGTACAAATATTGGTATCATTTATCCATACATGAATTCTGTTACATGAACTATATTTAGCATAGCCAGAATCGGCCGTGGCCTGTGACGTCACAACCGGAAGTCTTGCTTCTCTTTTCGGTGCAGTGTTACAAGATTGGTAAATCTATCACTCCTGAAGTATCGCTAACATAATCCTTGCGCTACACGCACGTCTAGTAATTCCTATCAGAGGGGATTACACTAATTCTCGGCAACAAGAATGAGATTCCAAACCACAACAGTAACACGTGTGTGTCGAAAACCAGGCCATCGCTAACAGCTACAGTGACCACAGCATTACTTGGAGACCCCTCAGAAAATGTATAAAAACTAATCTTTTCCTGTTATCTACCAGGAACAGAAATTACAGTTATCTGGAATACATTCTTATGCAATAGTCTCATACATCTTTCTAACAAGTCTTACCTGGGGAAGATGTAAAACAGACAAGACAAAAGACAACGCAAACTTTACATCTTGAAAAATGGCGTCATTATATTTTAACTGGAGTGCTTGGCATCAGACTCCTAAATAATTTACACGTTCGTTCGGCAGTATTAACAAAACTGTACCTCGCTCGTTCCCTAATCAATTTTAGACATTCATCTTTCGACAGGAAGTAGTTTATTTCAAGCGCTACAAGGTGACCAACTTGTCGTCAAACTTTTACCGTCAAAATTTTAAGCTGTGCGCGCCTCTATACATGAGGTGCTCATTTCGCTGTTTTCTCTGCCTGCTGAAAGCAGTGCCTAGGCCCCGCAAATAGTGCCCCGGCGAGGCATGTTATCGAACAGTGAATCGAAATAAAATTTGTGGCTGAATAGAACAAATACAATACTTGCCAGGGGTACCAACGGCTTTCTATTAATCGTTGCAACGAAGGCGGAAAAAAATCGGGAAAATTCTGGTCTTGGCAGAGATTACGTTCCTTTTTCATATATCGATGTAGACCCGTTAGGGTCCGGATATATATAGGGGAGCTGTACCTCTTGTAACAGGAAGTGCCTGGTTTACTCTTGCACAAAACAAAGTTCTTGCACTGAAAGAAATAGTTCTGAAGCTTTTTCTTCTTGATAACCTTTTTTGTTGTCTTTTGAATAATTGTTGTTGTTCTTTTATGCAAGCTGAACATAGTAGATGTGTCTTGATTTTTTTTGAAGTGCTCATTTGTTGTTTTTGAGGGTTTGCTGTTTCTAGGTAAAAGTATGTCGTCTGCTAGACCAGAGACTGTCGTCTGCTAAACCAGAGACTATAAGAGGAAAATGCTGGTTGATTTTTGGTCTGTGTATGTTACAATTCTTTTGACATGAAATGGCTTGTTTGGTCAATATTAATGTATATTTGTTGTATACTGCATATCCAATTTCATGTTCCTCTTCATTTTCCTCATTTCTTTGTTTTCACTGTGTTTGAAAGGAAATTTTAGCAAATGAATTTGAGAGTTCCCCCTCCTTGAGACCCTCTTCAGCAATGTAACATAGCCACTGAAGCCAGTGGTTTTCATGTACAGCAAAGTGTCGATAGCTGTCTAGGCGTTCTTTTATTGACCCAGTTTTGTCAGCTTTAACAATTAATATACATGTACAAGTAGCTTACTCAGAGTAATATTGGCCATAAATTCTTTTGTCATTAATCCATGATATGGTAAAGAGATAATTACCAACAGCTTGATCAAGTGTCATATCCAAATCCTCTAACCAGCCCTCTTCCATAAAGAATTAGAGCATTTCCACAAAGTGGATGCTTTTATGTTTTCATGAGAAACGGATCCGCCGCCGCGACTTTAAACGTGAATATCTCTGAAACCGTTAAATATTTTCGGGTCAGACTTTGTGTGCTATCTCCTCAGGCCTGGGAAATTTGTCTGGTTGTGTTTTGATACCCGCTGCTGACCACTAGGTGGCGTTGTAGTCAGAGTATAGGTAAACCTGTCTCTGATTTCGTCTCAACGGCTTGTCTGATTTCTTTGAAATTTTATTACAATGGTCTTGAAGGATAGTCAATGTGCTGAAAAGATTTTGGTGTAGCTGGCATAACTATAAATGCAAGTTTTTTGCGTCTCAAAAAAAGGTTTTTCGTGAAATGAAATTAACCAATTTGCTTGGAGAAATATTTAAAAACTGTTCTATTCTAGGTTGCCAAGCATAAATATAGTATTGCCGACATGATAATTCCCTTTCGGTGCGAACCAATTTGCCATTTAAATGAAAAATCTCATTTATCTGACTTAACAGCAAAACCTCCATAACCATTATCACGATTAAAGTTTATTTCTGTTGAACTCTTATGTGCCATATCCCTGGGGCTTTAGATTTCACCTGCTTGTTTTTCGTGGCATTTGGTCGTCACTAGGTGGCGCTATATACATGAATGCAGGTAAACATCATATCATATCATATCATATCTTCTTAACAACGTGTTTGATTTCCATGAAATTTGGGTATAATGATCTTGCAAGATAGGCAAATGGCTGACAGCATTTTGGTGGTGTTGGCGAATCATGGAGATGCATTTTTGCGTCTCAAAATAATATTTTGTTTTCACAAAAATTGAAATTTGCTTCTTAATCAGGGAAAAGTAATTCTATTTTTCTGAACATGAATGTAACATACCCAGTGTTATAATTCACATCCCTTGTAAGCCAAATGACCATTTTTACCCCTCGGCCAACTTTGGCCTAGGGGTATTGTCGTCATCATGTACGGCTGTCCGTACGTCCGTTACCGCGATATCTACAGAACCGTTTCATGAATGGCAACCAAACTTTTTACATCTATTTATCTTCACGTAATTCAGAAGCCTATCGAAAATGATTCATCTCGGACAATATTTTGTGCCCCTTTTTACAAATAAATCCATTTATGATTTGTTATTGTGATAATTTCAGAACCGTTCCATATACAACATCCTAACGTGATACAGTTGTTTCTCTTGACCTGATCTAGATGCCTATCGAAAATGAGTCGTGTCAGAAAGTATTTTGCAGAGTTATGCCCCTTGTCTAATAAAATCCACTAATTCCTATGTTAAGTTTGCAAGTAATTTCTATATCATGTTTGTATACTATCACATTTATTTATTTATTGGATGACTGATTTATTGATTTATTCTCTTACTCAATGCGAAGAACAAACGTATATCTATAGTGTATGCATTTATTCCAGAAACAAATTAATTTAAGGGGAGGAAAACTTTTTTTTTTCAAAGAAAGTACACTCACAATACCAGGGGTAAATATTTCTTCCCACAAGCCAATCAATTGGTAGAGACATCCTTACATTATAATAGCTGGGGTTCAGAGCCGAGGGGTTTATATAGCGCAGCTTCATGTTTCAAATATATGAAATTCTGATGAGTCCGATATCTACATTCCCCAGGCCACATCTGAGGATTTTGCGTCATCTTGTAGTTTCGTGATATTGTTCATTGAGTGGCACTGTAGTAAACTTATATAGCACAATTTATTGGCATTTCATCTGTTCATGAAGTTTATTATTGTCAGACAGACGATGGATTTCAAAGGACTGAAAGTTTGTTTTTTTTTGATTGAAATTGAAGGGCCACCTCTCATACGGATTTTGCAGCCCACCAACATAATGCTTGATTTATATCTATATAACAATAATTTTATTAACATTATGGTTCAAAAATGGATTGAAAGGACATTGGTGCTGTTAGCGCTGGCATAGGGTATAGTCAGCTAAATATATCGAAATCTAGGCTACATCAACCCCTGCTTACTAGACCCTTCCACATCCTCACACATGTAAGATCGTGGATGAAATGCAAGAGCACAATGTGGGGGATCATAGATGACAGAGAGAGAGAGAGAGAGACATTTATGGTTTTAACAGTGATAATGGGTGTGATTAATTATGTATGTTTCATAGGATTAGTCCTCATCTCTGGCCGTACCTTGGCAGAATATGGGTTTGTCATAGATATAAGATCGGTCATAATTTTTAGGAATGGCAAGTCACATTCATGACCTCATATTTTCTCAGAATCGAGCAAAATGAAAGCCAGGTCAGCAGTCCTATATTTCATCCCCTTTGAAAAAAGATGTAAGCAAAACTGGCGAGACGCCCACGTTTCATTCCCTTGAAGACAACCAAGAGATCATTCTACAGCATATCTCCCTTATAAGCTTGAATTTTCTATGAACAAGTCGAAGCATGCATCCGTCTGTTGCTGTTATTTTCAACGAACCGTTTGGGCACTATTCGTTATGTACACAGATCTGGATGGAGGATCAGGATTGCTATTCAAATTTCAGCATCAGCTCAATCTCCAATGATGCATCACTCGATTTTGAATCGTGCGAACGTGAAACTTGCCAATCTTTTTGCGAACAATGTCAAATGTCATTAGAAGGGAGGCTGGGTAGCCACTGCATTGCAGCGAGTCAAACTGTAACGTGCAGAATTCTAGTCCATTTGCTTCTTGTATTATTTTGATAAAAATACAATACTTGACTATTTAGGTTTTGCTTAAAAACCGTGGTGAAGTTCAGATGTATGCTGATGATCACAGGCATGACAAATACCAGTCGTTTCTATGATTCCCAAACATCGATATATAAAAAAGCCTATAGGCTCTAGTTTATTTGGGAGCCTGAGGCCACCTTCTCAACGAGAGGCCTAGCAGAGTTTTCTCCCTTTGAGCATACAACTGCTTTGGATCATTTCCACTATCAACTCCGTTACACTTGCTGTGATGGCAAACATTCCATATACATAGAAAACTGATATATCTATACCCCCATTTTAAACGAGCCATATCTCACACAAACAGACGCAGGAAAATCTCTGGCGAGATTTGGCTTGACTGGGTCAGCGTAGATCAGCAAATTTGGGCCAACTACGTTAAGTGGACAAAATATAGCAAACCGTTTGGAACAGGTGCAGATGAACGTACTAACATGGGGGCTTGTTAATTGTGTTAATCGGGTGGGGGGTCCGAGGGCTCGAAAGAAAGGCAAGTTCAGAAAGAAAATAAATAACCTCTCGTTTTTCTATCAGTTATGCCAGAAGCCTTTCCGACTCTGACCCCTTCATCATTCTGCCGTTTGGAAAGTCCTATCTTATGGCAAGCCGTTTTGGTTATTTTGGATATCAAAAAAAAAAAAATTGATATCAAAAATTCTTTTTTTGATATCAAAAATAAAAGTTTATTTTTTTGATATCAAAAATAGAGGACCACTTACACCAAACAGGGCCGTAGCCAGGATTTACTGAGGGGTAGTCCGCCTTCACTCCAAAAGGGCACATCATGGGGTTCGCTGTATGGGAAAAGGGGTAAATAGGGGGTTCGCTACAGTGTTTGAAAAGGGCATTTATATGAGAAAAGTAACCAGACCACCCCCCCCCCCCACCTTGGCTACGGGCCTGCCAAAACGGAAATAATGCGCTCTCCCTTACCAAGATTTATCTCACATCTTTGGCTTCATCTCAAAAAGTGCTACCATACAAAATAAATCATAAAAATCATAATGCAAATTACACAAGTTCTGTCGTTGGTTGTTCATATATTCAAGAGCTATCATTCAATCGAAATGTTCCCCTTGAGTAGTATATATAGAGTCTTTGGAGTTAATAGCGCCTCACTGCGCATGCGCAGAACCTAAAATTGGGGCGGTTTTGAGGGGTATTGGGGCGTTGTGCGCAGGTGAATGGGGCGTGGCCTATGAGTGCACTTGCACTGGGTTTTTCCAAAATTCACCTCATTTGCATATTTTCAAAATGGCGGCTTGTTTGTGACCGCCATTTTGAAAATATGCAAATGAGGTCATGTGCACTCATTGACACCGGTGCCAATGAGTGCATATCATTTGCATATTTTCAAAATGGCGGCTTGTTTTTGTATGTTAGGGGTGGTCGGTTTCAAAATGGTGGACAATTGCACTTGTCTCACCTCCTCATTTGCATATTTTCAAAATGGCGGCTTGTAGTTGTATGTTAGGGGTGGTCGGTTTCAAAATGGTGGACAATTGCACTTGTCTCACCTCCTCATTTGCATATTTTCAAAATGGCGGCTTGTAGTTGTGTGTTAGGGGTGGTCGGTTTCAAAATGGTGGCCAATTGCACTTGTTTCACCCCAGCCCTCATTTGCATATTTTCAAAATGGCGGCTTGTTTTTGTATGTTAGGGGTGGTGTGTTTCAAAATGGTGGACAATTGCACTTGTTTCACCCCAGCTCTCATTTGCATATTTTCAAAATGGCGGCTTGTTTGTGTGTGTTAGGGGTGGTGTGTTTCAAAATGGCGGCTTGTTTGTGTGTGTTATGGGTGGTGTGTTTCAAAATGGCGGCCTGTTTGTTGTTCACCCTTTTGAAAATATGCAAATGAGGTCAATTGGATATAAAAGGAGTCCATTTTTAGGGAAAGGGGTGTATTCAATCTGACTTACCTGACCTGACCTGTCTCCCTGCCTGCCTGCCTGCCTGCCTGCATCCCTGCCTTGCTTGCCTGCCTGCATTCTGCCTGTATGGAATGCATGTACTGACTTGGTTCTGGGTTTTTCCATCACGGTTGTGCGCAGGTGTATGACGTCACTTCCGGTCTGCGTGAATCGGGCGTGACCTGGGACTATGGGATGCATGTACTGACTTGGCTCTGGGTATTTGTCATCACGGGGAGGTCACGTGATCAGTTCAAGGTCATATCCATTTTTTATCGATATGTCAACCCCATACCCAGTCCATTAGATGCTCCTTCACCTAAGCTTCACTTTGATACCTCACTCGACCTGTGGTGTGAGTGAGTGCAAGAATGTATTCATCCGCGGTGATGCAGTCATGTCTGGCGGTGATTCGGTCTCGGGAAAAAGCTTCCTTGCCCAATGCCTACGGACTTTACCGAAGATACACGGACTTTAACGAAAAGACACGGACGTACACGAAAAGACGCGAAGGTGAACGCCATTGTGGGAAACCTCCCACAGACAGGTCAGTACATGCATTTCTATGTTGTTCACGCATAATAAAAGGATTGATCTGTAATCTGTGTTGTTGTTGTTGCTCCCTTTTTTTGGACTAACCCATCAGAATAGTACGTATCACGGACTACACCCGTAGAGCTACATCTGGTCTATAAAACATGTCCCTCTGGATCCCACACCTTCATTTCTACAGAGCCATGGCGGAGATCCAGCCCCATGCGACTCGCATTTTACAGTATGCCACCGTGGTGAATTCATTCACGGGTTACCGAGCAGTGGTCCGGTCCATCTTTGCAGATGGCGACGACAACGAGGGACGACGCCAGATCCTGAACGAGTTCACAGAAGCGGTCCTCCACAGAGTGCACTCGATGGACAGGCGTGCCATCACTCACCACTACTGGACTATGACAGCCATCCTTGATGCTCGCGCTATGGACCAGGAGCGCTCACGCCGGAACCAGCGCCGGCTGGTTGGCCTCATACTAGTCTGTGCCCTATTCACCCTGGCGCTGTGGTATTGACACTATAAATACGAGGGGAAGAGACAGAGTGTGTATCATTTACCGTTGGACATTGAGAGCAAGCATGTCGCTACCACTACGAGCCATCTTGCCTCTTACACCTAGTGTGCGGTTATACGTGTATGCAGATAAAGTCAAACTGGCGAAAGACGATCTAGCTATTTACTGGACACCCGCTGAAATGCTATGGAATCCGGTGACACTAGAGCGTGATGGGTGGAATAAATTTAAACGCGTGTTGAGCGGAGAATTGGACGGAGAGCTCATCCACCTGGATAATGCTATGTACGTCTATACCCTACCATCCCTTCGCATACGTCTAGGCCGGTACAAAGAGCCATCGCGCAGTATCAGCCTAACTCCTTCTGTGTGGGAAGCCTTGAAGAAAATAATGCCTATTGTAGACCAGTTATTGTCACCGGACGATCGATCACCTGAGCAATTAGCGTGGGTTCGTGCTATAGAAGACGCGTTCGCTGAACCGCATGAAAGACTACATCAGGCAGAATTTTGTTTCTGTAAACCAGATACTACAGCCGGGGAAAAAAGGCCTATGTGTAAAGAATGCACAGCGGCTAGAGGGTCAGTGTCACCCCGGGAAGAGATCGACACACTTGTGACGGGAGCGAACGAAGGGGAAAGTCTGTGATGCGGCGGTCGGTAAAAAAGGAGACGTCTACAGTGATTAACAGACGGCTTTGCAACAAATAGTTCCTGTGGTCGATAAAGTATTCTCTGCACACGACCCGCCTCTCACAGAATAGGCCCTATAAATACGAGGGGAAGAGACAGAGTGGGTATCATTCTCCGTTCGACATTGAGAGGAAGCATGTCATCACTCCAAGCCATCCTGACGCTTACACCCAATGTGAAGTTATACGTGTATGATGCTAAAGTGACCCTGGTCGAAGATTGTGGGAATATTTGCTTTGAGCACGCTGAGATTCTATCGGATAGGGTGACACTAGAGCGTGATGGCTGGACTAAGTTTAAACGAGTGTTGAGCGGAGAGTTAGACGGACACCTGATCCACCTGGACAAGGCCAACTACGTATACCATACTGCGCTCTACCCACGGGTGGGACGCTACCAAGAGCCGGCTCGAAGTTTCCTCCTAACTCCCTCTCTGTGGTCAGCCTTGGAGAAAATAGGCCCTCTGGTGGACCAGTTATTTATACCCGACGATCGATCACCCCACCAATTGGCATGGGCTCATGCTATTGAACACGCACTAGATAAACCTAATGAAAAAAAAGCGGATGGAGAAAATACTATATGTATAGAATGCGCAGAGGCTGGAATGACAGTGTCACCTGATGAAGCCACCCACACACACATGACGGGCCAGAACGATGAAGAAGAAGAAAAAATCCGTGATGAAGCCGCGGGGCCAATGGCTGAACCCCATGAACAACTACATGAACCCGACGACGGTGCCATTGATTACCCCGCTAGACTCAGTCAGCCCAATGACATGACCACCTGATCCTTTGATCTCACGGGGTTCTCCCTATAAATACGAGAGACAGTGAAATCTGGTACCATTCACGTACTGACCATGACGGAGCATATAGTACTGGCGTATTTCAGCTTGACCCCGAGGTTTTCCTGCACGTGTATGCGGATAAGGTCGATATCATGGAGGAGGTGGTAGGAGACACGGACCCAACACAACCGTGCCCGGCTCACATTCGTCTGTCCCGGGAGGGCTGGACCAAATTCAAACGGGTGTTGTCTGGTGAACTGGACGGCGACCTGATCCACTTGTGTCACGATGTGTACATCCGACGCGGCCCTTTCTTTGCTCAATTGGCTCGGCTAGATGGAGGTACAGTGCATTTTACCCTTCACCCTGATCTATGGTCTGCATTGGAAGATGCCGTGGTGGATGTGGATGAAGTGCTTATCAAGCGGTCATCAGACGAGTTGGACTGGTCATTGACCATGGCCACTGTGGAAGTCCACGAAGAAAATCAGAAAGAAACTCCGGCCCAAGATATAACCGTTATAAATAAACGATAGAGCCAGGGTCCATCATCATTTTGTCACCATGAAGCGCTGGGAGAAGGTGTTGGATAACTTATACTACAGTCCCGACAGTCCGGCAGCCTATAGTGCATTGTCGGCTCTCTCTCGAGCGGCCAAACCCCAGGGGGTACAACGTGCCCAAGTTCGAGATTGGTTAAGAAGACAAGACACCTATACCTTACATCGATATGTCCGTCGCCATTTTCTACGGAACCGGGTCATCGTGGGAGGAATAGATGCCCAGTGGCAAGCGGATTTGGTGGATATGAGCGCCTTTGCCAAACACAACGATGAGAATCGGTATATCTTGACGTGCATCGATATCCTATCCAAGTATGCGTGGGTGGTACCCATCGGGACGAAAACGGGGGCAAATCTCATAGCGGCGTTCAAAGACATCTTCAAGACCGGGCGCAAACCTTTGTATTTGCAAACCGACGAAGGCACGGAATTCCTCAACAGACCGTTCCAAGCCTTTCTCAAGAAACAGAAGGTGTTTTTCTTCCATACGTACGAGACCAAGGCTTCCGTGATGGAGAGGTTCAGCAGGACATTCAAAGGCCGCATGTATAAATATTTCACCTATAAGAATACAAGGCGGTACATCGATGTTCTCCCGAAACTGGTGAGGGGTTACAATCGAGCCTATCACCGGAGTATAGAGAGAGCCCCATTACCGTGACCCAACGCAATGAAGCCCAAGTCCGCCGTGTCTTGTACCCCAGGCCATCGCAGCGAACGACGAAGGCGGTGTACAAGGTCGGGGACCCTGTACGGATCAATAAAGTCAAGGGCAAGTTCGAGAAAAGTTACTTGCCCAACTGGAGCGATGAGCACTTCCTGATTAAACGGCGCCTACCCCGACAGCGGCGAGTCTATGAACTGGAAGATCTCCAAGGGGAAACGTTGCTGGGGACGTTTTACGAGACGGAATTACAGCCTGTTGTAGAAACACAGCAAGACTACTACACGGTGGAGCAGATTTTGAAAACGGAACGTCGACGTGGCAAACTGTTTCATTTCGTAAAATGGCAAGGCTGGCCCAGTTCCTTCAATTCCTGGGTCGCTGCCAACCAGGTGAAACGACTATAAAACCAGACACCACTGCCGTCCTCCTTCATTCCACGTCCGACCCCAGTGCTATGGACCAACAGCAGCTGCCTTCGAAGACAGCGTCTCGCAAAACGCGCAAAGCGCAAGTGGTCTTTGGGGTGCTATTGCTAACCCTGCTGAGTGTGTTGTACGGAGGTGTGTTTTACGACGTAGCCTATGTCAGTACGTTACTTAACCAACTGAGAACACCACCCATTAGTGAAACGGGTCTACAGAGAGCACCAGTCGTATCGAGCCCAGTCACCACCACCACCACACCCGGCGTACAAGCCACGTCGAGCTCTACACTTACACCAAGTACACCTACTACGTCTCAAGACCCACCGGATTTCATCCCTCACAGTGAACCGACCACCCACGTTGTACCCACCCCCAGCACCATCTCTGAACGTGAACAGACAACGACGACTGACGCTGTACCCACCACCATTCCAGTTCACTCGTACGAAATTTACAAGAGCGGGTTACCACGACAAAGGATAGACCTCAAACCATGGACCCTGGGTGGCAGCATCCCTTCACTTGCGTCATCGCAGGACCGACGGGCTCCGGCAAAACGCACTTCGTCAGGAAGCTCCTTCAACACGCCGACAGCATGATCACTCCACCCATTGCCCGAGTCGTGTGGTGTTACGGGGAATGGCAGGCAGCGTATGCAGCAATGCCCCACATCACGTTCGTGGAAGG